>MU698705.1:59180-138393 GCA_026770625.1 Nicotiana glauca | reverse complement strand
TGGGGTTTGTGGTGAGCCGACGTGGTATTGAATTAGACCCGTCCAAAATCAAAGCCATCCAGGAATTGCCTCCGCCAAAGAGCAAGAAAGAAGTGATGAGTTTGCTCGGCAGGTTGAATTATATCTGCAGGTTTATTGCTCAACTTACAGCAACTTGCGAGCCTATCTTTAAGCTGCTGAGGAAAGATGCTGCGGTCAAGTGGATGGATGAATGTTAGGCAGCATTTGACAAAATTAAGGAGTATTTTGCCAGTCCACTTGTGTTGGTTCCGCCAGAGCCGGGAAGGCCCTTGATCCTTTATCTGACAGTATTGGATAATTCTTTTGGCTGTGTACAAGGGCAGCATGATGTTATGGGAAAGAAAGAACAGGCAATTTACTACCTCAGCAAAAAGTTCACATCTTATGAGGTAAAATACACTCAACTGGAGAGGACGTGTTGTGCTTTAACCTGGGTAGCACAGAAGTTGAAACATTATTTCGCAGCATATACCACTTATCTCATCTCACGGTTGGATCCATTGAAGTACATTTTTTAGAAGCCCATGCCCACAGGGAGGCTTGTTATGTGGCAAATCCTGCTCACGGAATTTGATATTGTCTTTGTGACCAGTACTGCGATGAAAGCACAAGCAATGGCTGATCACCTAGCGGAGAATCCAGTTGATGACGAATATGAACCATTGAAAACGTATTTTCCTGATGAGGAGGCAATGTATATTGAGGAATCAAAACAAGATGAAAAACCTGGGTGGACGTTGTTCTTTGATGGGGCTTCTAATTACAAAGGCGTTGGGATATGAGCGGTACTTATTTCAGAGACAGTGCAACATTACCCTGTTACAGCTCAGCTTCTCTTTTATTGCAACAATAATATGGCTGAATACGAGGAATGTATTTTGTGTTTGAGGATGGCTACAGATATGGGTGTACAAGAGATCTTGGTCATGGGCGACTCAGATCTTTTGGTACACCAAATTCAAGGAGAATGGGAGACACGAGATTTAAAGCTCATACCGTACCGGCAATGTTTGCATGAACTTTGTCAGCGGTTTCAGTCAATAGAATTCAAGCACATTCTAAGGATTCATAATAAAGTTGCTGACGCTTTGGCCACTTTGGCGTCGATGTTGCATCTTCCAGATAAGGCTTATGTGGACCTATTGCAGATTCAGGTTCGAGATCAACATGCCTATTGTAACATGGTGGAGGAACAGCTTAATGGAGAGCCGTGGTTTCATGATATCAAAGAATACCTCAGAATGGGAGTATATCTGGTACAGGCAACAGGGGACCAAAAGAGAGCCATTAGATGCTTAGCAAGCGGATTTTTCTTCAAGGGAGGGGTTTTGTATAAAAGAACTCCAGATCTTGGCTTGTTGAGGTGTATGGATGCTAAACAAGCTACAACTATCATGACTGAGGTACATGCGGGAGTTTGCGGACCTCATATGAGCTTTAATGTATTCATGAGTCTGTATTTCATTGTGTCAGTTACTTGAGTCTGCTAGTTAGTTTGAATTTCATTATGAAGAAGTCTGTAGTCTTGTTTATCATTGAAGAGTGTGTCGTTGTAATTCATGTGTTGGCTATTAATAAATTTAAAATTTCAAAAATTGTAGTTGTTATTTTTGCATTTCCTTGGTTAAAGCAAGATCACGATATATATGCAATTTTCATAGGACCTGATCATAGCAATGTGAGAAACAAAATAAAAGGTGGGAAGTAAAAGAAAGAAAAGAAAAAAAAAGATCCTCAATAAAAAAATAAAAATATAAAAAAGACAGGAGAAAGAAAAGAAAAGGCAAAGAATAAAAGAAAGGTTATAGTTGAAAATAAATAAAGCCGGGATGACGCATGTGGCCGAACAAATTCAAATATGTTGTCCTTTGTTTGATAATGCCCTAACCACTAATAACGCTGTTGTTGTTGATGAGGCCAGATAGGTGTTTTAGCTAGCTGGCATTCTGGCAACTCATCCATATAATACCCGCTCCAAAGATATGTCGAAAATGATTAGCCAAGAGATCGAAGCAACTATTGTTGACCCGGCCAGGGAGGAAGAAATAGTGGATGTCAATGCTATGAAAGAGAAAATGTACAAACTAAAACAACAAAAGGCCGAGATGTACCAGGCCAGGGCAACATGGCACCCCCTGCCAGTTTATCCTGCCAATCCTGCTTATGTCCCACCACCAGTTCAATCATAAGATCCTCCCACCGTAAATTCTTCCACGGCCTACCCTACCTATGCCCATACTATGAAACCACTTCTCAAACACAACCACCTCCACCACCAAAACACACTTCATGTCCTCCACCACCAGTTGCTCCTGTGTACGTGGCTCCTCTACCCACCATATTACACAAATCTTCAAGTGAACCCTTGTTCCATGCTTTGGAAAACCATTATTATCCGCCCGCGCCTACTTTCAAACCTCATGAGCCATACTCCTATACTCCTCTTATTGATATATCAGCTGAAGAAGAAAAGCCTCCTAAGAACCCCGAACAAGAGGAAATGATACGCAAAGTAAAAAGTTTGGAACAATCATTCCGAAACATGCAAGGTCTTGGAGGACAAGTAAGTGTTGCTTATAAAGACCTGTGTTTGTTTCCATAAGTCCAACTGCCGGTGGGTTTCAAATTGCCAAAGTTTGATCTCTATGATGGGCATGGTGACCCCGTGGCCCATTTGAGGGGGTTTTGTAGCAAAATGAGAGGTGCTGGAGGAAAAGATGAATTATTAATGGCATACTTCAGGCAAAGCCTTAGTGGGTCGGCTTTAGAATAGTATACTAGGCAGGATCACACCCAATAGTATACATGGGATGACTTAGCCCAAGCTTCGCAAATCATTTTCAGTACAATCTTGAGATTGTTCCCGATCGTCTTTCTTTGACCAAGATTGAAAAAAAAACCTGGGGAGAGTTTTAGAGAATATGGATTTCGATGGAGAGAGCAGGCCGCGAGGGTCGATCTGCCTATGAAAGAGGGTGAGATGGTGGATTACTTTTTGCAGGCTTTAGAGCCTACTTATTACGGCCATCCCGTGTCAGCCGTGGGAAAAACTTTCAATGAAGTCGTTAAGATGGGATCCATGGTAGAAGAAGGGTTGAAGTCCAACAAGATTATGAGTTACTCTACAATAAAAGCGACCACCCAAGCCATCCAGACTGGCACTGGAGGGGTTTTGGGAAAGAAGAAGAAAGAAGAAGTTGTCGTGGTAGAGTCTAGGATATGGTCCAGGGGTCCTTCCCCTTATCATCAACCCCGTCCACATCACCAAACCTACCCACATACACTATATGGCCTACCACAACATTATTATCCATCTCTCGTTCCCCACTTCTCAGTTCACCACACCCAAACTTATCCTCAACCTCAGGCACCCTAGCATGAACCCACTCCCCATAACACCTATCATACCCAAAATGCATACCCACCTCCCAGAACATATAGAAATCCCGGTGGAACTGGTTTCCGCCCAAACCTTGCTGCTAAAAATGACATATTGCAAAAGAAAAAGACTTTCACCTCGCTAGGAGAATCTTATACCAGCCTATTCCATAGGTTGAGGCAGCTTGGAATGTTGAACCCAATTGAGTCAAAAAAACCAAACCCCTTACCGAGGAACCTAGACCATTCAGTCAGTTGTGAATATTGCTCAGGAGCTCCGGGGCATGATACGGAAAAATGTTGGCATCTGAAAACTGCTATTCAGGAACTTATTGATGCCACGAGAATTGAAGTACAGGCTCCAGAAACTCCCAATATCATACAGAATCCATTACCAACTCATCATGAGGCTCACATGATCGATTTAGTGCATAGGGGAGAATACAAGAAGCCATCGCAAACAATGATGATGAGTAAGGTGAATGAAAGCAAAGAAAATGAGAAATCAATCGGTGGGAAAGCATTGGTTGCAGTGGAACAAGTGGTCAATGAGCCAGTGTTGATAGCGAAGCTAGAACCTGTTAAAGTGACAATACTAGGAGCAATGGTTAAGCCCATGTTGGTTGTAAACGGCGCTCATACAGAACCAGTTATCATTATACCGGCAGTTTAGTTGTTTGTGGTTAGTGAAAAGGTTGTATCGTGGAATTATGATCGGGTGAGTGTTATGTACAAATGAAAAGAAGTTAAAGATGAAGAATGCAAAATGCATGGGTTGACTAGATCAGGGAGGTGCTTTGCCCCAGAGGAATTAAGAAAAGTTAAAGCAGCTAGAGATATTCTGGCACCGGTAAAGAAAGCTGTTATTGAAGAGGAAGCTGAAGAATTTTTAAGAAAGATGAAGGCACAAGACTATTCAATCGTGGAACAATTAAGGAAAACGCCGGCGCAGATCTCACTATTATCTCTTCTGATCCATTCGGATGAACATCGCCGGGCGTTAATGAAGATTATAAATGAAGCACATGTGCTAAAGAAGATTACTGTGAATTATCTTGAGAAGATTGCAAACAAAAGTTTTGAGGTTAATAGGGTAACATTCTCCCATGATGAGTTACCGATGAAAGGAACTGAACACAATAGAGCCCTGTACCTCACAGTGAAATGTGAGGATTCCGTGGTGACTTGGCTGCTAATTGATAATGGGTCTAATGCCAATATTTGCCCTATATCCACTCTAGAAAAATTGAAGGTTGATAAAGAAAGAATTCATAAGAATAGTATCTGTGTAAGGGGATTTTAATGGCAGAGAGAAGAATACAGTGGGAGATATTGTGCTGGAGCTTACAATAGGACTTGTGGAATTCACGATGGAGTTCCAAGTGCTTGATGTTGCTATGTCTTACAATCTTTTATTGGGTCGACCATGGATCCACGCCGCAAAAGTAGCGATGTCAACTCTGCATCAAATGGTCAAATTTGAATGGGATCGGCAAGAGATCGTGGTCTATGGGGAGGATAATTCTTGCAATAATATTACACCCTTCGAGGAAATTGAAGATGATAAAGGCCCGTGTGTGTACCAAGTTATGGATACAGTTCCAGTTGCTAAAATCCCGGAAGGGGAGTATGTTCCTGTGCCTAAGGTGGCTACCGCATCTGTTATGGTGGCAACAGAGATGTTAAAGAATGGATTTATTCCCGGAAAGGGTTTGGGAGCTTCACTACATGGTATTATACAGCCAGTGTCTCTTCCTGGTAATATTGACACTTTCGGGTTAGGCTGCAAACCCACTGCTGCTGACATAAGGAGAGACAAAAATATTAAAAAGAGAGTGTGGTCCCTTCCTAAACCTATTCCTCGCCTCTCTCATTCTTTTGTACGGTTTGGTACTAAAAGGTGCCCAGCAACAATAATGCCCAACTCTGTGGTGATGGAACCCGACAGGGAGTTGATCGAAAGGTTTGAAAGATTGTTTGAAGTGAATATGGTTGGAGCAGGTGAAGGTCCAAGAAAAATTGATGTGCAGTTCGTGGGATCTCAGGCCAATCTTAATAACTGGGAAGCTACTCCTCTTCCAACTCGGAAGGAGTCATGGTAGTTAGTTTTTGATTTTCTTTTGAGTATTAAATTTGGATTATTTCCAAGGTTGTAATTCCGATTTCTATGTTCCGTCCATTTAGATGAGTTAAACTTTGTTATCTTACAATTTCAATGAAATGCAATTTCTTTCTTTCTTCATTCCTGATAGCCTTTATTTTGTTTTTCCTTTCTCTTTCTTGTACAGTTCATTTTATGCTTGTTTCAATGATCTTTCATGCATGAGCAGTTCCCGACCTAGTCTTGATAACCAATGTAAAATAGTAATACAAGAAATTGAATGTGATGATGAGGTGGAGTATGATGATGATGAGGAAGCTTTACAAGAAATGATTAAATAATTAAGTCAGTTTGAGGAAAAACCCAAACCTAACTTGAATGACACTAAGGCAATCAATCTAGGGGATCAGGAAAATATTCGGGAAACAAAAATAAGTGTTTTTTGGAAGCCCCGCTCAGGGAAGAGATGATCAAGTTGTTGTTTGAATATAAAGATATCTTTGCATGGTCATACGATGATATGCCGGGTTTGAGTATTGATCCGGTGGTTCACAAGTTGCCCACTTATTCGGAATGCCCTCCTGTCAAGCAAAAGCTGAGGAAATTTAAGACAGATATCAGTGTCAAAATCAAAGAAGAAGTCAACTAGCTGTTTGAGGTGAAGGTCATAAGGGTTACCTGATATCCCACCTGGTTAGCCAATGTCGTACCTGGGCCAAAGAAAGATGGAAAGACCAGAGTGTGTGTTGATTATCATGATCTCAATAAGGCTTGCAAGCCCAAAAGACAACTTCCCATTGCCAAACATCCATATATTGATTGACAATTGTGCTAAATATGAGATTGGTTCCTTCATGGATTGTTATGCGGGCTATCACTAGATTTTGATGGATGAGGAAGATGCTGAAAAGACGGCATTCATCACGCATTGGGAAACATATTGTTATAGGGTCATGCCGTTTGGATTGAAAAACGCAGGGGCAACATACATGAGGGCGATGACCACCATGTTCCATGATATGATGCATCGGGAAATTGAAGTCTATGTGGATGATGTAATTATAAAGTTAAGAAAGTAGTGTGATCATGTTAAAGACCTGAGGAAGTTCTTCTAGAGGCTCCGTAGGTACAATCTCAAACTCAATCCGGCAAAGTGTGTATTTGGATTCCCATCAGGGAAGTTGTTGAGGTTTGTGGTGAGCCGACGTGGTATTGAATTAGACCCGTCCAAAATCAAAGCCATCCAGGAATTGCCCCCCCCAAAGAGCAAGAAAGAAGTGATGAGTTTGCTCGGCAGGTTGAATTGTATCAGCAGGTTTATTGCTTAACTTACAGCAACTTGCGAGCCTATCTTTAAGCTGCTGAGGAAAGATGCTACGGTCAAGTGGACGGATGAATGTTAGGCAGCATTTGACAAAATTACGGAGTATTTTTCCAGTCCACCTGTGTTGGTTCTGCCAGAGCCGGGAAGGCCCTTGATCCTTTATCTGACAGTATTGGATAATTCTTTTGGCTGTGTACTAGGGCAGCATGATGTTATGGGAAAGAAAGAACAGGAAATTTACTACCTCAGCAAAAAGTTCACATCTTATGAGGTAAAATACACTCAACTGGAGAGGACGTGTTGTGCTTTAACCTGGGTAGCACAGAAGTTGAAACATTATTTGGCAGCATATACCACTTATCTCATCTCACGGTTGGATCCATTGAAGTACATTTTTTAGAAGCCCATGCCAACAGGGAGGCTTGCTATGTGGCAAATCCTGCTCACGAAATTTGATATTGTCTTTGTGACCAGTACTGCGATGAAAGCACAAGCAATGGCTGATCATAGCGGAGAATCCAGTTGATGACGAATATGAACCGTTGAAAATGTATTTTCCTGATGAGGAGGCAATGTATATTGAGGAATCAAAACAAGATGAAAAACCTGGGTGGAAGTTGTTCTTTGATGGGGCTGCCAATAACAAAGGCGTTGGGATAGGAGCGGTACTTATTTCAGAGACAGGGCAACATTACCCTGTTACAGCTCAACTTCTCTTCTATTGCAACAATAATATGGCTGAATACGAGACATGTATTTTGGGTTTGAGGATGGCTATAGATATGGGTGTACAAGAGATCTTGGTTATGGGAGACTCAGATCTTTTGGTACATCGAATTCAAGGAGAATGGGAGACACGAGATTTAAAGCTCATACCGTACCGGCAATGTTTGCATGAACTTTGTCAGTGGTTTTAGTCAATAGAATTCAAGCACATTCTAAGGATTCATAATAAAGTTGCTGACGCTTTGGCCACTTTGGCGTCGATGTTACATCTTCCAGATAAAGCCTATGTGGACCTATTGCAGATTCAGGTTCGAGATCAACATGCCTATTGTAACATGGTGGAGGAACAGCTTGATGGAGAGCCGTGGTTTCATGATATCAAAGAATACCTCAGAATGGGAGTATATCTGGTACAGGCAACAGGGGACCAAAAGAGAGCCATTAGACACTTAGCAAGCGGATTTTTCTTCAGGGGAAGGGTTTTGTATAAAAGAACTCCAGATCTTAGCTTGTTGAGGTGTATGGATGCTAAACAAGCTACAACTATCATGACTGAGGTACATCCGGGAGTTTGCGGACCTCATATGAGTGGATATGTATTGGCAAAGAAAATTCTCGGAGTAGGTTATTACTAGCTTACTATGGAACGAGATTGTATCAGTTTTGTGCGCAAGTGTCATCAATGCCAGGTACATAGAGATTTGATCCATTCTCCACCATCTGAGTTGCATATAATGTTGGCACCATGGCCCTTCGTTGCTTGGGGAATGGATGTCATTGGGCCGATCGAGCCAACAACATCTAATGGGCACAGATTTATTCTGGTAGCCATTTATTATTTTACTAAGTGGTTTGAGGCGAAAACTTTCAAATCAGTGACCAAGAAGGCGGTGGTCGATTTTGTGCATTCAAATATCATTTGTCGGTTCGGAGTTTCGAAGGTGATTATCACAAATAATGGTTCCAACCTCAACAGTCATCTGATGGCAGAGACATGTCAGAAGTTTAAAATCACACATCGTAATTCCACACCATATCGTCCTAAGGCGAATGGAGCAGTCGAGGTAGCTAATAAGAATATCAAGAAAATACTTCGGAAAATGGTGGAAGGATCAGGCAGTGGCACGAGAAACTACCTTTTGCTTTGCTAGGATACCGCACTACTGTTCATACTTCTGTAGGGGAAACTCCTTATTTATTGGTGTATGGTACGAAGCCAATGATACCTGCCGAAGTTGAAATCCCCTCCCTTCGAATTATTGCGGAGGCGGAAATTGATGATGATGAGTGGATCAAAGCCCATTTAGAACAATTGAGCTTCATTGATGAAAAGAGATTGGCAACAATATTTCATGGACATTTGTACCAACAGAGAATGGCAAGAGCATATAACAAGAAAGTGCGTCCGTGGAAATTTGAAGTAGGACAATTGGTATTGAGGCGTATCTTACCTCATTGGGCTGAAGAAAAAGGGAAGTTCGCTCCCAACTGCAGGGGCTATTTGTTGTAACATGAGTATTGTCCAATGGTGCATTGTATCTAACAGATGTGGAAGGGAAATGTGTAGAAATGGCTATCAACTCTGATGCAGTCAAGAGATATTATGTATGATTTCTTTATCTTTATGTACCCGATTGTATTTGACATGTTTTGAGATTAAAATGATGAAGGCATTTTGTTCTGCTATCTAAACACTTTATCCTTTGTTATCCCTTTGAGCCTTATTATTATATTTTCTTTCATATCCCTCTTTCAGAATCAACAACGAAACTCGAGGATCAAACGGGAAAATCAGGCGGAGAAATAAGAAAAGAAAAGAAAAAATATAAAGAATAAGAAAAAGAAAAGAGAAAAAGAAAAAGAAAAGAAAGAAAAGAAAAGAAAAGAAAAGAAGAAAAAGAAAAGAAAAGAAAGAAAAGAAATGAAAAGAAGAAGAATGGAAGGAAAGAAACATCACAACAATGAAGCGATTTTATATCCTGAACTACGTTTGACTTGATCCCGAAAGGGAATGTAGGCAGCCTCGCTGAGGTTCAGTCACAACCAAAGGAAATTCCAAGAATCCCCAAGAATGAAACTGGGGCAGAAGTTATGGTTGTTGCGAGAAATATGATTTCGAAAGTTGTAATTTTTGTTCCCACATTGAATATTTTGAGCCTTTATACCCTTTTTTCTAAACCCATCCAAAAGCCACATTACGATCCAAAGAAATACCTTTTGATAAATTTTAAGAAATGTCAATACAAGTAGGTAAGGTGATTTATGTTGTGGACAACACTCTTGTACCAGAAGAAAGAGATATTGAAAATGAGAGAGTCTTATAGGTGAAAACCCTCACGGGCACCGTAAGGCAAAGTGAGTTTGAGAGATACTAAAAATGAGAGAGTCTTATTGGTGAAAACCCTCACGAGCACCGTAAGGCGAAAGTAAGTTTTTAGATTGGACTAATGAAGGAAGTATGTGTTGAAAGTCGTCAAAAATATGGAAAAATAAGTAAGGTTTGGGTTTTGGTGAAAGTCGGGTCGTGAAAGTATGGAGTAGAAAATGTGGTAATTGACAGTTGATTGGTTGGACAGATTAGGTTGGTTAATCCAAAATGCATGGCATGATCAATGGTATTAGCTTTCCACTCAGATAAGTCCTATCCTTTTTCTCTTCATTACAATTCGTTCAGAGTCTTGCTATCCTCAAAAACCTTCGAGGTCATTGCATTTCATTCTCTTGAAGTCTGTCTATAAGACATTTCAGTCTCAGTTCAATTCAGAAACAGAAAGAAAGATATAAAGGCTAACTACCAGTTCTCCCAATTATATGGCATATCGAGATCGAGACATATCAAAAGAAAGTAAAACATGAAGGACCAATGCAAATCCCATCAATGGGGTAATCAGATAATTGGAAGGAGAAGCAAAGTTTCACAAGAAGGAGACAAAACACAAAACAGTAATATGAGGTAAAACATTTGGGTCATCAAGATCAGAGGGTTGAAAGTCAGACATGAAGTCATGTCATTTCAAAAGCAAGTCCAAGGAAGCAAGTTGGAGCAGAGTAGGAAGCGGGAGCATGGCCAACAAGAATGCCAGTAGCTAACCACTATTTTATATTAACAAATCTTTCTTTGATTAAAATAGGGGCAGAAAGAATTTTTCTTCGCAAACAGGAGCCCACCTGGATAACAAGGGAATAATTTTCCAAAGTCAAAAGTAGGAGCCCACCTAGATAACAAGGGAATACTTTCCAAAGTTAGCAAGCAGCAGCCCACCTGAAGAATAAGGGAATACATTCCAAGCGCAGTAGTCAGGCACCCACCTGAAGAACAAGGGAAGTATAATGCAAGTCTTATCTTTCAAGTTAACATTTAGTAACACAACGCACCCAGTTATCAAACTGGGGCAGAAATTTTTCCTCGTTTTATATGGTTGTTGCAAGCAGAAGCCTACCTAAAGAACAAGGGAATATCTTTTAAAATTCAGCAAGTAGGAGCCCACCTGAAGAACAAGGGAATATCTTTTCAAATTCAGCAAGCAGGAGCCCACCTGAAGACCAAGGGAATATCTTTTCAAAATTCAGCAAGCAGGAGCCCACCTGAAGAATAAGGGAATATCTTTTTCTAATGCAGCAAGCAGGCACCCACCTGGAAAACAAGGGAAGTACAATCCAAATTCTAGCCTTTAGTGTTAATATCTGATAACATGATATGCCCAGTAACCATACTGGGGCAGGAAATTTTCTTTGTTTGTCTATTTTGTTGCAATCGGGAACCCACCTGGAGAACAAGGGAATACATTTTCAAACATTGCAATCAGGAACCTACCTGGAGAACAAGGGAATACATTTTCAAGCATTGCAAACAGGAGCCCACCTGGAGAACAAGGGAATACATTTTCAAGCATTGCAAACAGGAGCCCACCTGGAGAACAAGGGAATACTTTTCAAGCATCGCAAGCAGGAGCCCACTGGAGAACAAGGGAATACCTTTTCAAGCAATCGCAAGTTGGAGTCCACTTGAAGAATAGACACATATTTCAAATTATAGTAATGAAGCAACATCGGGAGGAATGGCAAAACATAGCCAAGGCAACAGTAAGAATTTCGTTGGAAGAGCACAAGATACAAGTTCAAGGCAACACAAGAGCAAGTTGAAGGCATATATAGGATTTCTTGTAACTCATAGAGCATAGCTTAGGCTAGCTTCTTTTTATCTTGACATGGTGTAATAAGGAGGTCAGCAAGCAGTAACAGAAGCAACAGCAGTGAAATCACAGCTCCTGGTAGTCCCAGCTACCAGACACTCCTAAACTACACTGACCGGATTCCTGTTTAGCCCAGGATATGTAGGCAAACTCTGAATCAGTGTGCGGTCAAACTTTTCAAAATGCTTCACATGGAATATGCGAACGGGCAAAAATCTCTCATTTTCGCTCACTTGTCTTTGCACAGAAACTCTTTGTGTTTTCGGGCAAAGAGGGGCAGCTGTGAGCACGTGATTTTTGCCCTAAGCAAATTATTCCAAAAGTTTCAGATAAAAATAATTTTGTATTTTTTATGAATTTTGTTGCATTCTTTGTGCTAATTGGTTGCATAATAATTTATATTAAAAAATATAAAAAATATACATTTGCATTAGAAATTTAAATTCACATTTTACTATTAAGTAGGTATTAATTCATTTTAGAACAAATTTAAAGAAAATTACAAAAATAGTTCTTAGGCATTTTAATTGATAATTGTTGACTTTAAACAATTTTAGGAAGTTAAATAGTTCAATTAGGTTTTGTTTAAAATTTACCAAAATCAGAAAATACAAAAATACAAAATACAAAATGAAAACAAAGATAAATAAACAAAAGGTATAAAATGAATTGAAGACAAGGAATTGGGCCGTTATATTTGGTTTGGAGCCCAATCGGACTTGAACTAACCCAAGCCCTCCTCAACCCGGTCCGTTCTTTAAGCCACTAAAACGATGCCGTTTCTCAGTGCACAAGATCTCAGCCGTCAAGGTTGTTAGATCGAACGGTCACGAAGCCCACGTCATTTATTATTTAATTGTCGGACACACCCCCACCCTCTAGGCTTCTTCCCAAACGTACCCCTCTTACAGCCTATGTAACGCCACCGCCTGCCGCCACCGAAAATCGCCCACGGCGGTGGCTCATCTCCAAAACCCCTCATATTAACACCCTAGATTCTACTCGCCCTCCTTTATCCAAATCCACTACTCATTTCTTTCGAATCCCAGCCTGGTTCTTCGAACAAAGGCATTTATTCCGCCGGAACCCTATCGTCGGCGATGACACCACCACTTCCAAATCACCCCAAAAATACACCAGTAACCCTCCTCACTCTCCTCTTTCTAACCATGCAATTATTTTTCCTTAAATTAGCCCCCACCGGCTCGAATCTTTCTTTAAAGATTTGTCGGCCACGACATTGGTCACGCCAAACGACCCCCAAATAACACCATAAACCCGCCTTGGCCTCCCCTACACGAATTCCATAGTCACTTGGCTCGAATGTGGCTGAAATGGCTCAAATATTAATTTCAAAATTTTTCGGCCAAGAACTCAAACTCAAATCTTTATGATTTTTGACCATGATATCCTTAACCACGTGTTTTCTTATGAAAACACATGGTTAGGGATGTTACGGGTCAAGAATCTCGAAAGATTCTCTCAAAAATGGTTGGCCGGAGTTTTTCGTTATATCAGTGAGTTCTACTCTTATTTTCTTTCTTTTTTATACTTTATTGTTTTCTGATTTGGTCTTTGTTTTTGTATGAAATGTGGGCTGTCTCCAAGCCCAATCTGCCGATGAGTTATGGATTCAAAGAGAGTAATTCTTAATCAGTATTAATTAAATAGGACTTTTACTTTTATTTTTAGAAATAAAAAAAAATCATAGAAAATATAGTTCACTTTAGGATTGACTTTAAAAATAAAATGAGATGAGCCTCGCCCAATAAAATACAAAAGGCGGGGCCCTCAATAACCGGTTATTAAAATTACTTAGAATTCGGGAGGGCCATTTAGCGAATTTCATGGTCTTCCCCAAATACAATAAACATGTAGTTGCTTTAGGCACTTATGTTAATAATATCACTTTCCTAAATACGGGTGCACATTTATGTGACCCAAATCCAAATCTCAACGAAGTCAAAATGTGTCAAAAGTCATGGGTGCACTGGTGCGACGTGGTTCGAGATGCATTTTCACGACGTTGCAATTCTTATTAAAAATGAATATATAATAAAAGCGGATTAATAATAAAAGGCACATAAGTTAGAACATGTTTTGAATCAAATAAAATCAAATACAACAGTTGAGTAACCGTGCTAGAACCATGGAATCCGGGAATGCCTAACACCTTCTCCCGGGTTAACAAAACTTCTTGGATTTCTGATTTGCGGACTGTTAACAGAGTAATAATTTTCCTCGGTTCGGGATTCAACCGGTGACTTGGGACACCATTAATCTCTCAAGTGGCGACTCTGAATAATTAATAACCAAATTCCGTTCCGATTGTCCTTTACTTGGAAAAACTCCTTTACGCCCTCATGGGGTGTAGGAAAAAGGAGGTGTGACAGATAGGATTGACAAATTTCTTGTCTGGGTGTTTATCATTGAAAATAAAGTGGCTAATGCGTCCACAAACTCATTCTAAATCCTTGGAACATGTTTGAACTATATTTTTGTGAATCTCTTGATCAAATCTTGTATGCAGTGTGTTGGACCAAAAACAGGAGATGTTTTGAAGAATGACAAATGAACTCTGTCATGGACTACGTCCATCTTGTGAAGCACAGTCTTGATCAACCTACACATGTGAGATGCACGTGAAGGAGATAAGTTCTACTGATCAAGCAGCAATATCTCCTGAACTGATAGAAAAGGTTGTATATTGGATAAGGGGAGAAAGCTTCCTTATATGAATAGAATACAATCCGGATAAAAATAGTGTTGGAGTTTGAGATCTTTGAGGACTCAACTACGATAGAAGACTAGAAATTGAGTCTCAACCAAACTTTTATTACTAACCTATTAAAAGACAGTGGTTGTTCTCTTTTCCAGGTATTTCACAAACACAGAAGTTTAACTAAATTGAGAGCAAGAGAGTAAGGCGATTTTGCAAGCACTTTATATGAGATTGTAATGTGCACTTCTGAAGCTACTTGAACGAGATAGAAGAAGCAATTCCATTGTGTCATTCTTTTATTCTAGTTTAATTGTAGTAGGTTGTTTAAAGTTGTACCTTTCAGCTTTCATAGAAGCAATTGTATTTGGTACTCAGAGTGTTCAAGTTATATGCTAACTTGAAGTTGTCACAACAGTTGAGGCTGTGTTCTACAACATGATTAGAGTTAATCCTTAGGTTTACAAGGAGTTTTTGTAAACGCTATTTTGGCTCAGTGATATTAGTGGAAGTTTGGGAAAATCCTACTGAGTAGTAGGTCATGGTTTTTTTAAGCTTTTGAGCCAGGTGTTTCCACGTAAAAATCTTTGTGTTCTTTATTTTATGTAATTATTTCGCAAACAGTAGTAGTTAGTATACCTATAAGAACTAGTTTCTTCTAGAGCGAAAATTGGGTACCACATAAATCACCCCCCCCCTCTTGTATGGTATTGACGTTTAGAATATCAACTGGTATTAGAGCACTTTATCCTTAAAGAGGCTAACATCTTAGGAAAAGATCAACGTGAGTGCACCACCTGGGAACTGGGAAGGGCAATCCAATGCTAGGCCTCCATTTTTCAATAGACTGTACTATTCTTGGTGGAAGAACAGGATGAGGGATCACATCATATGAGAAGACTATGAACTCTAGGACATAGTCACTGATAGTCCTCTAGCAACTACAAAGAAAAATGCTGAAGGAGTGGATGTGCCAAAGACAAGAGCCGACTGCACTGCTGAAGACCTAAAGAAGTGGGAGAAAAATGCCAAGGCCAAGAAATGGCTTATGTATGGACTAGGTCTTGATGAGTATAGTAGAATTCAAAGTTGTACCACTGCTAAGGAAATCTGGGTCATGAAGGAACACCTCAAGTGAAGAGGCCCAGAGGAACACTGTTGTATTCTCAATATGAGAATTTCACCATGAAGGAAGAAGAAACCATCCAAAAGATGTATACAAGTTTCACCACACTGACAAACGAACTTATGTCTCTTGGAAGGATTATTCTTAAAGAAGACAAAGTTGAGAAGATCTTAACAAGGGTTCTTCCAGTCTCCTGGGAAAGTGAAATTACTGTTATTCAGGAATTAAAGAATATTTCTACCCTCAAGCTAGATAAATTTATTGGAAACCTTACTGCCTACGAATTGGGAAGACGAACTATGAAAATGGATGCACCCAAGAAGGAAAGAAGTTTGGCTCTCAGAATTGCTGAAGGTTCAGATCTAGAGTATAATGAAATGGCTATGATTACAAGAGATTTCAAAAAATACCTGATGATAGGAAAGGGCTCTTCAAGAGGTACAACCTTCAACAAACCAAGGACTCTTGAGAAACAGACCAATGAGGGGTGCTACAAATGTGGTAAGACTGATCACATGATCAAGAATTGTCCTCAATGGGAAATTAAGTGGAAAAAGGAAAGGGCTGAACAAAGGAACAAGAAGAAGGAACAGGTTCAACCAAAATGGAACAAAGGATCAATAAAGGCTACGGTTTCTACTTGGGGAGAAACATCAGATGAGGAATCAGAAGATGATGCACGAGATGAACAAGCACTTATGGCAATAAGAGAATCAGATGATGAACAAGAGGTAAGTATTCTTCGTCTCAAGCACAAGATTAAATTCCTGTCTAAAGAAAGGTTGTTTGAGCTACTGCTAGACTTTATTGTTGAGTCTGAGATAATTAAAAATGAGAAGGAAGAACAATCTAGGGAATGTGTGATCCTAAAAGCCAAGTGAAAAATCTAGAGTCTAGGGCTAATGAAAGAGAAAGTAAAAATGTTGAGTTGAAGAACAAGGTTTTTAAACTTAACACTAGTGTCCTAGAACTTAGGTCTGATCACACATATCTCACCCTAGAAGAAAACTTAGGAAAAATGAAGGATGAGATGTATAGGAAGGATGAGAAGATAAGAGTATTAAAAGATGATCTAGGGAAGGTAAAACATGAACTGGACAGAACTTTCAAATGGAACAAAGCTTCTGATGCACTCTCCTGACTACAAGAACATCACAGTAGCAACAAAAGAGGACTTGGTATAGGACTCAACCACCTAAGTGGGATCCTAAAAGCAAGTACCTCACTTTTCCAGATAACAAGATCTGCACATATTGTGGCAAGACTGGCCATTATAAAAATGAATGTAATGCAAGAAAAGGCCAATCAAAAGAACAAATCTTTTGTTCAAGAAAAAAATAGGCTGCCTGGGTAGGCTAGAAGGAATCTGATTTAGCCCTTTGCCTATAGAAAGGGACCCAAACTAGTTTGGGTTCCTAAGACTAACCCCTGATTTTTTTTTGTAGGTCCAAGTGAACGGAAGTAGCCAAATATGGTACATGAATAGTGGCTACTCAAAATATATGACTGGAAGCAAGAACCGGTTCCTTTCACTTGAGGACTTAAAAGGAGGTAATGTCCCCTTTGGAAATGGGAAGAAAGTTGAGCTTATTGGGGTTGGAAAGGTAGTTAAGATAGACTCTCACTCCATTGAGAATGTCTACTTAATAGATGGCTTGAAATATAGATTGATCAGTGTGTCACAACTGTGTGACAGAGGTAACATTGTAGCATTCACCTCTTCAAAATGCTTTGTGATTAACCTTAGCACTGACAAGATTGTTTTGCAGGGAAAAAGATTTAACAATATTTACATTGTAGATTTGTCTACTCTTTTAGAAAATGAACTAACCTTTCTAGGTGTGCTGGATAATGATCCCCTCATGTGGAACAAAAGACTTGGTCATGCTAGTCTGAATCAGCTAAACAAATTAGCCTACAAGGACTTGGTGATAGAGTTACCTAATATCAAGTTCAATGAAGACAGAGTTTGTGAGGCCTGTGTAAGGGGGAAGCAGGTAAGATCATCCTTCAAAAGCAAGAAAATGGTAAGCACAACCAAGTCATTGGAACTGGTCCATATGGATCTCTGTGGTCCAATGAGAACCATGAGCAGAGGTGGAAAGAAATATGTAATGGTACTTGTTGATGATTATTCTAGATTTACCTGGGTACTATTTCTAACATCTAAAGATGAAGCATTTGACATGTTAGGAAGTAAACCTGCATCCATTATGTCTGATCATGGAACTGAATTTGAAAATGCTAAGTTTGCTGAATTCTGCCCCTAGGACTCCTCAACAAAATGGAGTAGCTAAAAGAAAGAACATGACTCTAGAATACATGGCTAGGACTATGCTTCTTTTTAGTAAGCTGCCCGATAGCTTCTGGGCAGAGGCTGTAAACACTGTATGTTGCATTATCAATAGATACTTGATTAGACCTCTTGTAGAGAAGACTCCCTACGAGTTACTTAAAGGGAGAAAACCAAATATATCCCATATTAGGGCATTTGGATGTAAGTGCTTTGTGCACAATAATTGAAAACACTCCCTAGGTAAGTTGATCCCAGAAGTGATAAGGGAGTATTCTTGGAATATTCTTAACATAGCAAAGCATATAAAGTGTTCAACAAAAGAACTTTGTTTGTAGAAGAAAGTGTGCATGTTGTATTTGATGAAACTATCATTCTTTCTGCGAGACAGGAACATGAAGATGAAGCCATTGGATTGGTAAAGGATTTGACTGAAGCCTCAACACAAGTCAAAGTGGCACAAAAAGAAGGAACATGTGATGGAATAGGTTCTTCTATTTAAGGCAACCTGACAGGGGGAACTAATCAAAGAGGAATTGAAATAAATTACCTAAAAGAACCTGTTCATGACCCTGTTTCTTAGCAACAGAACATTGGAGAAGCATCTAGTAGGAAGCAGTTAGTTGTGAAACCTTACAACTCTCAAAGTTCTCATCCTATTGAGAACATTGTCAGTGATCCAACATCTGGAGTCAAAACTAGATCATAATTAAAGAATCTTTGTACTTTTGATGCCTTTTTTTCTCTTATTGAACATAAAAATGTTGTTGAGGATTTGCAGGATATAGATAGGGTCAATGCAATGCAAGATGAACTCAATCAGTTTGAGAGAAGTTAAGTTTGGCATTTAGTTCCAAGACCCAATGACAGATTAGTTATTGGTACAAAATGGGTCTTTAGAAACAAACTTGATGAAGTTGGTATAGTTACAAGAAACAAGGCTAGACTGGTGGTCCAAGGTTACAGCCAAGAGGAGGGCATAGATTATGATGAGACTTTTGCTCCAGTTGAAAGAGTAGAGGCAATCAAATTTCTCAAAGCCTTTGCTGCACACATGGAATTAACTCTTCATCAGATGGATAACAGAAGTGCCTTCCTGAATGGCTACCTGAAAGAAGAAGTGTTTATGAAACAACCTCCAGGGTTTGAGAGCAAGGAATGTCCTGAGCATCTGTACAAGTTAGACAAGGCTCTCTATGGACTCAAGCAAGGCCCAAGAGCATGGTATGAATGACTATGAGAATTTCTACTTGACCATGGTTACAAAATAGGTAAAATTGACAGTACCTTATTCTTAAGCGAAAAAGGTAAGGATCTCCTTATAGTACAAATATATGTTGATGATATAATCTATGGGGCCACCACTGATATGCTAAGTAAGGACTTTGCAAAACTAATGGCGAGTGGGTTGGAAATGAGTATGATAGGTAAGGTTAACTTCTTCTTAGGCTTACAGATCAAACAAAGTCCAAATGGAACCTTGATCCATCAGCAGAAGTATGTAAAAGAGCAAATCAAAATGTTTAAAATGGAAGAATCAAAAGAATTAGACATATCCATTGCAACTGCCACTAAATTAGACATTGATGACCCTGGTTCATCAGTTGATCAAAAGTTGTATAGGGGTATGATTGGTCCACTCTTGTATCTTACTGCTAGTAGACCTGACATTTTTTTTAGCGTAGGGCTTTTTAGGCTTATCCAAAAAAATCTCCCTTGACTGCTATCAAGAGGATACTAAGATATTTGAAATGCACCACTGATATGTGCCTTTGGTACCCCAAATGTAGTAATTTCAATCTAGTAGGATATGTTGATGCTGATTATGCAGGTTTTCTAGTGGATTAGAAGAGCACCTCAGGTATGGCGCACTTCATTGGTTCATGTCTTGTGTCATGGGCTACTAAGAAGAAAAATTCAGTGGCCTTATCTACTGCTGAAGCTGAGTACGTTGTTGTTGCTTATTGTTGTGCTCAGTTGCTATGGATCAAACAGTACCTGACAGATTTTTGGCATTGAAGTTCCTATATTCTATGATAGCACTAGTGCTATAAGTATGACAAAGAACCCTGTTCATCATAAGAGGACTAAGCACATAGATGTTAGGCACCACTTCTTAAGGGATATCTATGAGAAAAGATTGATCTCTATAGAATTCTGTGCTACTAATAAACAAATTGCTGACATCTTCACTAAATCACTTAGTAGAGAAAACATTGAGAGGAACAAGATGAAATTAGGGATGATTAAGATCACCTAATAGGTCCAGTTCAGAATGCACAATGAAAAAAAAATTGAAAAATGAAAAAAAAATTTGTCTAGGAATTCTGAACTTGTGTAAATATCTAGATTAATTTGTACCCCTGTGACAAGTGTTTGTATGAATCAGTGATCTCTTACAAAATTTTCTCTATTATGGCATCTGAGGCATGTTCAAGAGAGTTCTAAATGAAGAACTTGGTTCATCAGTATATGCTCATATGAAAGCTCAGGTATGTTTTCTGTACTCTGCACAACTAGTAAGAGTAACGTTTCAATCATGAGCAGAAGTCCAATACCTGTCAAATTCCTAAAAAATTCTCTCCATTGGCATTGAACCAGTTTCGTCCATCTAGAACTCTAAACTGTAATATTTGCCTAATATCTAGGGTAACCAAATCAATCATTAATATTCTGGAGTTTCAGTTTGATTAGACTCCTATTTGACCCCTGCAGAAAGCTGCTATTACTTATTAAATGTCTAATTCTCTTTAAATACACACCATCTCTCCAGTCTTCATCATAATTCCTAAACTATCAAAAACTTTTCTTCACTTCTAATTGTCGTTTTCTCCAAAATTCCCAAATTCTTTAAAGAAATCGACCATCATGTCTAACCCACAACAAAATCCTGGAACTCCTCCACCACCATCTCCCTCAAATTCATTCTCATCTACTCCCCCAGTGTATCTCCAAAACCTAGGCTACGAAGATAGAAAATGCTTTCTCATAAGACTATAACATCTACGGCTTTGAGAAAGGCTTTCAACGAAAGGTTGAAAGAAAGCCAAATGAAGCAAAGTCAAGCTCCAAATTCCAACTCCAACTCTGAGTCGAAATCCTATCAATCAGCAACTGTGGGGGAAGGACATAAGTCTTCTAGCACTGAAAATACTCAAGAATCCCCTACTGAGGTAAGTTCATCTGGGATTGAAAACATAGAGACTAGGTTTGTTCTGGTTGGTCCCATTAGGGATTTTGAAGTGCTTGAGATACGTAGGAGTGGAGGTAAAAAAAATTTGAAAAAGAAAAATAGAGAGAGGGTGCACATGGTGAAGAGATGGGAAATGGGAAGAGAGCAATTATTGCTATTTGTGGGGTTGCACTAGAGAGATGAGAAGAGAGTGGTATGAAGTCAAGGGAAAGTGGTTTTGGGGAAGCTGCTGAGGGGTTGGTTCATCTGAGCAAGAAAAGAGATGAACCTGTTTCATCTACTAAAGAAACCTTGGCTGATCTACTGAAAAAGGTTAGGGCAAGCTATGACCTAAAGAAACGTAGAGCTCCCACAAAAAAAGCCCCAACTGTTCCCAAGCCTTCCAAGAAAAGAAAAGCTTTATCCCCAATGCCTACTGCCTCTTCAGTGCCTAGGGGTAGAGCCACAAGAAGTAGGGTAAAATAGAGTGAAGCTAATCTATAAAAAGCCTTAGAAAGTAAGAAAAAGAAAATGAATAAGGGAAAGGGGAAGATTGCCGAATCCTCAGAGTTCATTGAGGAAGATGAGATGGAACTGGTCCATCAAGAAAGGGGTACAACAGAAGAGGTTCCTACACCCAAGCCTAAAAAGCACAAGACTTACACCAAGAAGACTTCTTCTGCACCTGTATCTGCTGAACCCACACTAGCCAAGAGGACAACATCTATAGTGAAAGCTAAACAAACAAATGTTTCAGATGATGATGACTGTAGTGGAGAAGAAGAAGAAAATGAATCTGAGAAGGAGCAGGACAGGTTTGCCATGTTTTGTAGAAGGAAAATTTTAAAAGGTTGATTGTTGAAGGAGCTGGTGGAACCAGGGATGATGAGATTGGTAGATTCTTTAGCTGCTCAGGGATGGAAGGACATGGTCCTTCAGATGGATGGTAGGCTAGCCAGAAATGATCTGATTGATTTTATGGCAAATGTTGCTATTAAGGATGGAGTTTTTAGTAGCCTGGTGAAAGGAGTCCTAGTAAAGTTTGATGCAGAGAAACTGGGAGACATTTTGGACATAGCCCTTAAAGGGTTTGATGACTATACCAGACAAAGGTGGCCATGCCTAGACTCCCTCCCTACTGCCCTTGAAATCACCAAGAGGTTATATGATTCAGAGGAAGTGGATGAAGCCAGGGATGTGCAAAAAAGTGAGATCAGGCCTGAGCACAAGGTTGTGTTTGAGTTTGTCAACAAGTGTTTATTACCCAGATAGGAAAGAAAGCACACTGCTAATTGCATGGACCTGATTATTATGGAGTTCCTAGAGAGAGAAAAGCAAATCAACTGGCCTACCCTCATTGTCAAATTGCTATACAAGGTCATAAATGGCTCCAAGGCTCATGCTACTCCATATGGCTTCATATTGACCATAGTTCTAGACAGGCTAAATGTTCCTCTGAAGAAATGGGAAATGGCCTCGAGCAAGGAACACTTTGGCATCAAAACTCTTCTTGCCTGTGACTATCCAGTCAATACCATCCTAGTTGAACCTGGTTCATCTCTGAAGACACCATCAACATCAAAGTTAGGACTTTGGTTCAGGAATGTGCAGCTAAGGATGCTGAAATTGCTAGGCTCAAGGCTCGTGTGGTTGAACTGGAAACTGAGAGGTATGGTATTAGAATTGAGCTTTCCAAAGAAAAGGAAAAGAATGATGGAGTTCTTCAGAAACTGAATCTTCTCCAAACCCAACCCTCCAGTTCTTCCAAGCCTTAAGACTCCTAGCCTTTGTCTCCTGAAAATTATCTAGTACCCTCAGTGACCCAGATTAGGGTTTTTTTTTTTTTTTGCTCATCGTTGAATGTTTTTCTTTCTTTTTTGTGGATTGTTGGTGCCAACATATCTCTATCAATGACAACTATTGTTTTCTCTAGTTCATTCCTTATTCTGACCTTGATAGTTTAAATATGTTTGCTGATTAATAATGATTGCACCATGATTGCACTTGTAGTTGCCTCAGTGGCCATGAGTATTTATTAAAATCTGGGATTCGCTTTGTGTATGCAACTTTTAGATAATGCCAAAATGGGAAGAGATATTGTGCTTTACATATTTTGAAATAAGTAATGCTTATAACCTAATTAACCTGGTCCTTGATGATAAATGAATTTTCTAAATTTTGTGTTGATCGTTAAGCTGGGTACTTACAGGTTTTGAATCAATATAAAACACAGAGTTTGTCATCATCAAAAAGGGGGAATTTGTTGGCCCAAGAACAGATGAAGTTTTGAAGAATGACAAATGAACTCAGTCATGGACTAGGTCCATCTTGTGAAGCACAGTCATGATCAACCTACAAATGTGAGATGCACGTGAAGGATGTAAGTTCTACTTATCAAGCAACAATATCTCCGGAACTGATCGAAAATGTTGCATATTGGATAAGGGAGAAAGTCTCCTTATATGAAGAGAACACAATCCGGAAAAAGATAGTGTTAGAGTTTGAGATCTTTAAGGACTCAACTGCAGTAGAAGATCAACAATTAAGTCTCAATCAAACTCTGATTATTAACCTATTAAAAGGCAGTGATTTTTCTCTTTTACAAGTATTGCAAAAATGTAGAAGTTAAACTAAATTGAGAGTAAAAGAGCAAGGCAATTTTGCAAGAAATTTATGTGAGATTTGAATGTGCACTCCCGAAGCTACTTGAATGAAATAGAATGACCAATTCCATCGTGTGTTTTTTTCATTATAGTTTAATTGTAGTAGGTGGTTTAAAGTTGTACCTTTCAGCTTTCATAGAAGTAATTGTGTTAGGTACTTAGAGTGTTCAAGTTATATGCTAACTTGAAGTTGTCGCAACAGTTGAAGCTGTGTGCTGCAACAGGATTAGAGTTAATCCTTAGGTTTACAAAGAGTTTTTGTAAATACTATTTTGGCTCAGTGATATTAGTGGAAGTTTGGAAAAATCCTACTGAGTAGTAGATCGTGATTTTTTCTCCTTTTGAGCCAGGTATTTTTCACGTAAAAATCTCTGTGTTTTTTATTTTATGTACTTATTATTCCACAAACAGTAGTACTTAGTACACCTAGAAGAACCAGGTTCTTCTAGAGCGAAAATTGGGTACCACACAAATCATCCGCCCTCTAGTGTGGTGTAGACATGTGATTTTGGACCCCCCCCCCCCCCAAGATTTTTTTATATTTTTAGCATGTAAATATTTAATTTAGGCTCAATATCTCTATTTCAACTAATTTTTTACTCTTTTACTTTATTTTATTACAAGAAAATAAAAATTACAAAAAATAATAGTTTCTTTAATGTGTTGTAGTCATTTTTAATATTAAAAAATATCAACAAAAAAATATTGTTTTGTATTGATGCTAATTAATATTTTTTGTAATATTTCTATATGGATACATTTTTAATTAATTAAGCTAATTTTAAGCGAAGCTAGTCATAAAAGCCCAAGTTTCTAGCCCATTCTTTGAGCCCAATACCCTTAAACCCAAATAATAACCTAGACCTAAGCTATAAAATAACACTAACACCCTAGATTCTACACAAATATCAGATTCCTACACCCTAAGCAACCGNTTTTGGCCCCCCCCCCCCCCCAAGATTTTTTTATATTTTTAGCATGTAAATATTTAATTTAGGCTCAATATCTCTATTTCAACTAATTTTTTACTCTTTTACTTTATTTTATTACAAGAAAATAAAAATTACAAAAAATAATAGTTTCTTTAATGTGTTGTAGTCATTTTTAATATTAAAAAATATCAACAAAAAAATATTGTTTTGTATTGATGCTAATTAATATTTTTTGTAATATTTCTATATGGATACATTTTTAATTAATTAAGCTAATTTTAAGCGAAGCTAGTCATAAAAGCCCAAGTTTCTAGCCCATTCTTTGAGCCCAATACCCTTAAACCCAAATAATAACCTAGACCTAAGCTATAAAATAACACTAACACCCTAGATTCTACACAAATATCAGATTCCTACACCCTAAGCAACCGGCATTTGAGAATCTCTTCAATAAAAAAATCCTTTTGTTCCTCTAAAAGGATCCATTAAACCACCAATAAACGAGTTCAAAATCACCACTTTTCCACCTGCCCAAAGCACCTTCTTCCTTCCAAAACAACTTCATTTAGCCGTAAAAATGCAGCCAAACTCAACAACAAAATGGTTTAACAAACCAGTGCAAAATCCCAGCCAAACATCTCATTTTCAACTCCAAAAATCCATGAAAATACAGCTCTAAAACAAGCTGTAAATTCGTCCTAAAACAGGCCCTAAACCACCAAAATTTGCCACCTAAAACAGCCCAGGGATGCAGCCATTAAAACTGCTCCAAACAACCAAAGGTCCAACCATGAATCACCCTAAAGCCAGCTAAAAACCTCCCAAAACCCAACTGTAATATCATCCCGAAATACCCCAAATTCCAGCTCCAAATTACCCCAAAAATAGAGTGAAATTACCCCTCAAAACACCCCAAATACATTTGAAAAAAGCTTCCTATCTCAAGCCCAATATCAGTCATGAAAAGCTGAAAAATCAACAATGAAAACAGGCCAAAAGAGCCTAAAAAATAGCTGAAAAATGAGCAACAAAGACCATTACAACATGGTAGTTCTTCCTCAAAGTAGCGTGTCATTGATTGGAGTCAAATTTAAGTTTGCGATGAGGTTGCGAGCCCCGGTCATTAGTTAGGCCCCCCACGCCTTTTTCGATTTGGGAGTGAAGATGTAATATTCTCCAGATTCATCAATAAAGGTCCATTTATTATGTTTATTTTGTCTCCATTTCACCTTGTTTATTATTTTTTATTAGTTATTGTTCTTTTATGTTAGTTTTCCTTAGTAGTCTATTTGTTTCTTTAATATTACATGATTCTCTGTCATGACTCTCTTTAGGAGCTATGTTTACCATGCTTTGGTTATTTGTCGTGGTCATTGGACTGCTACAAGCTACTAGTCGAATTAATTAGCATGTATGATGTGGTTTATATTGTTTCTTTTCTTTTGTGGTTAAAGTTCCACTTAGTTTATAGGATTTGCATCACTTCTTTTGCACAGTCGGGCCGTATATGAAGTCTGCATGAATGTGGTACGGATTTTGAAATTGCATAATGCTGGGGCTTTTAAGGCTTAAGATTTGTTTTAAATTAGTTTGGGCCAAATAATCAATTGGGCCAGTAACTACCTAATTTGATCTTTGTTTGGTAAATATTTCAAGTTGATACTTATTCTAGATTTGGGATTAATAAATTGAGGCGTGCCATGCCAAATAAAACCCCAAAGATCATGGCCCTCGTTTAATTAATTTTAATCCTTTTGAAATCGAGGTGTGCCATTTAGTTGAATTTTCCATGGCCCTCGCAAACTTGAAAGTGCGTAGTTGCTTTAGGCGCACTATTAAAAAATTATCTTCCTAAACTCGGGTGTGCCTTTATGTGACGCAAATCCAAATCTCAACAATTTTAGATAAAATGTGTAGTGGACCGCGGGTGTATTTATGTGATGTGGTTCAAGGTGTGTTTTATATGACGTTGAATCTTTCCTAAAAAAAATTAAATAAAAGCAGTTGTAAAGTTAAAATTGAACCACAGGTTAAAACATGTACTAAAATCAGATAATAGGCCGATTATGACAGTTTAAGCGACTGTGCTAGAACCATCGTATCCGTGGGTGCCTAACACATTCCCTCGAGTTAACAAAATTCCTTATTCTGAATTTCTGGTTCGCGGACTTCAAAAAGAAGTCGAATTATTCCTCGATCTAGGATTTTAAAATAAACTGGTGACTTGGAACACCAAAAAACAACCATCCCAAATGGCGACTCTGAAAAAAATGAATAAATAATTTCATTTCGAATAATGTCACTTAAAGTGGAAAATCTCCCTTGTACTACCTTCGGGTGTGTTAAAATGAGGTATGACAGCTCTGGCGACTCTGTTGGGGAAGATAACCCAAAACTTCGGTTTAGGGTCCAAGAATTCGAGCTTAGAATAACGGTTATATTTGGCTTTTATTTATTATCTTATTTTTATTACATGTTTGGACCTAATGTGCTAAATGCTACTTTTTACCGTTTGATATTATTTGAATTGTATATAAACTATTACAAAACCCTTCTCTTCTCATCTTCGGGGATGTGCACGCTGGCGTGACTCCGTATTCTGTTAGTATTATACCTTGAAATAAGAAGGAGGCTCGGATAAGTAATAAAGCCGGATGGCCTTTTGGTTCCCGATATGTAGTCCCCTCCTCGGCTCGAGTTGTCCGCTCGATACACCAAGTCTAGAACAATACACCTAGGATTTAAACCTAGAATAGCATTAGCATCATACAAGATCCATAGTAGGAACGCTTGTTTGCATCACGTGCATTTGACTTTGGGGACACAACACAGGGGTTGGGTCTGTCTAGGACAGGTGTACCCAAAAATCAAAGTCCATCTTGATGCATCTTACGTGCTATTTGTGTATCTGTCTGTTTCAGCTTGCATGTTGACTGGTTTCTAAAAGAGGGAAAGGAAATGCAAGAAAAAGAGAGGAGAAGAAAATTTAAAAAAAAAACAGAGAAAGAAGAAAAAAAAGAGTGAGAGGGAAGGTATTTGAATTATCCCGAAATTTTACCAAAATTTTGGAAAAAAAGAAGAGGAAAAGTCATTTCAAAATAAGTCATTTTTTCCCGTTGTGTCAAAACTTGGCAAATTATGCGGGCTTGATTCTAACCGGATGTGACATACGTAAGACAACCTCATCGGTTCCGGCCCATAATTTTTAAGAACTCCCAAAATATTTTCTTTAATCTCTCTCAAAATCAAAAAATATTATCATTCTTCTGTCGAATACTGAAAAGAAAATTCAAGATTCAAAAATATTTCTTTTTCGTTAGAAGCATTTCTTTCTTAAATTCAAAATAAAATTCAAAAAAAAAATTCAAAAATATTTTCTTTCTTCTTTTGAAATTTCAAAAAAAAAAGAAGTCGAAATTCAAAAAAATGGGTATTTCTTTTTTCTTCTTTAGAAGACTTTCTTTGAAAAAATGCTGAAGAAAAATCAAAATCCAAAAATATTCTCTTTCTTCTTTATAAATCTTTCTTCCGAAAAAATAAAAATAAAAAATTCAAAATCTAAAAAAAAAAAATTAGTTTATTTGCTTTATTTTTGATCTTCCCAAACTACACAACATCTGATTCATGTTCCCACATGATACATACGCAACCCACATCAGGTTCGATCAACCATTGAAAAGAAAAATGAGAAAAAATAAAAAAAATATATAAAAATAAAAGTGAAAAAATGTTGATAATAATAAGGACTACTGAGCCCATTCTAACATGTTTATGTTTTTAATTATAAAGAAAGTTGAGGTGGTCAGTTTGTAGTAAACTGGCAACACAAGATCTAGGGAAAAATGTCAATGACAACTGACATCGAAGCTGTTACAAATTCTCAAGAGACTCGAGGTCAGAGGGTTGAACAAGAGTCTACTGTGGTTGATGAAAATAGAATATTGATATACCTTGTGCAATAAACAACATGCAGATGATAGAGTGTATAGCAGAATTGATTGGGCTTTTGGCAACTTTAAGTGGATCAGAAACTTTGGACATGTGGATGTTGTTTGTCTAGAGCCTGGAGTATCAGATCACTCTCCTATAATGATCCAAATCTAGAAGAGGAAGAATCTAAACCCCAAGCCATTCAAAATGTATATGGTGACTATGGAGCATAAAAAATTCAAACCCATGCTTGAATAAATATGGAGGCAGAAGAGAGACTGTGATCCTATGGACAATATATGGTAGAAACTGCAACAAATGAAGGCTGCTGCAAAGGGACTAAATAAAGATATGGCAAGTTATGAGAAAAAATTGAACAACCACAGAAAATAACTGGAGTATGTGCAGAATAATCTGAAAATTAGTCCTCTAGATTAGAATATGATAGAGGAAGAAAAGAAGATATTGCAAGACATAGAGAAATGGAGTACAATAGAAGAAAGAATTCTGAGGCAAAAATCAAGAGTTAACTGGATAGATTATGGAGATTCAAATTCTAAATACTTCTATGCCCAGTTGAAAATGAGAGGAAGTAGGAATGCAGTAACATCTGTATATGATGCAGGGGGATGCAGAATCACAAAACCTAAAGAAGTGGAAAAGGAGTTTGTCACTTTTTTTAAACAGTTAATGGGGACTGATACTTGGATTAAACCATGTCCTAATACAGAGATTATCAAAGCAGGTGTGTGTCTATCATTGCAGCAACAACAGGAGTTAATTCAGGAGGTCACTCATGAAGAAATTGATGAAGCGGTAAAGGACATGCCAAAGGACAAAGCATCTGGAGTGGATGATTTTCCAGTAGAGTTTTTTAAAATGAACTGGACTAAAGTTAAACAAGATGTATATGCAGCTGTGAGGTTCTTCTTTCAAAAAAGCAAGATGAAGTAAGCATGGAATTGTACAACAATAACTTTGATCCCCAAAGGAACAAATCCAACAACTGTAAAGGATTACAGACCAATAGCTTGCTGCACCACAGTTTATAAGATCATTGCCAAAATAATAAATAAAAGGATGAAAAAGGTAATTGAGGACTTAATTGGACAAACACAATCTGCTTTCATTGAAGGGAGAAGTATAGTGGATAATATCCTATTTATCCATGAACTATTTAATAGATATAATAGGAAAGGTCTGTCACCAAGATGCACTCTCAAGGTGGATTTAAAGAAGGCTTATGATTCCCTGAATTGGATTTTTTTAGGATATATGCTCACAGACTTGGGTTTTCCATAGAAGTTTATAGGGTGGATCATGGAGTGTGTGACAATAGTATCTTATTCCTTAACACTTAATGGAGTACTTACTAAGCCATTCCTTGCAAAGAGAGGCCTAAGAAAAGGAGATCCAATGTCTCCTTACATGTTTGTAATTTCTATGGAGTGTCTGTAGAGGGAGATGAGTACACTAGCAAACCAGAAGGACTTCAGATACCGCCCAAAATGCAAGAAGCTGGGGGTGATACACATTTATTTTGCTAATGATCTTTTAATTTTTTGCAGGGGTGACAAAAAATCAGTTAAAGCATTGCAGGATGTTTTCAACAAGTTCTCACAAGCATCAGGATTGCAAGCTAGTGTTGAAAAGAGTTCAATCTATACAGCAGGAGTCCCACAACATATCAAAGAAGAATTGATACAACTCACTGGCTATACAGAGGGCAGTATACCTTTTAAATACCTGGGAGTACCACTGTCTACAAGGAAGCTCAACATACATCAATGTCTGCCATTAGTTGAAAAGATAATAAAGAGAATCAGATGCTGGTCAGCAAGGATGCTTTCATACTCTGGACGGATTCAACTTATCAAATCAGTGCTATTTGGAGTCCAAACTTACTGGGCTCAAATATTTTGATTCCAAAAAAGATCATGAAGATGATAGAGACTCTATGCAGGACATTTTTGTAGACTGGATCAAATGTATTCTCTAGGAAATCACTAATTGCATGGGATACAATATGTCAACCTAAGATAGCAGGGGGATTAAATGTGATGAACATGAGGTTATGGAACAAGGCAGCAGTTTTAAAACACTTATGGGCACACACCTATTACATAAAGAGAAAACAGATTAAGGAGATTCCTATACCTAAAACAATAACATGGCTGGTAAGAAAGATTATAGATGCAAGAGATGAAGTTATGAAAATGAGTACAGACAAGCAAGAGATTGCAGGCATTTTGGAAACCTATGTGAAGAAGGAAAATTCCAAATTCACAAGGTATATATACAAATACAGCCACAATTTAACAAGGTTTAATGGAAGAGCATCCACATGCACTCACAGATACATCCCAGATTTAAGTTCCACATGTGGTTAGCCATAAACCAAAGGTTAGCAACAACGGATAGACTTACCAAATTTGGCATCAATGTGCAAGCAGATTGTGTGCTTTGTGGACAGGCTGAGGAAAGGTTTGATCATTTATACTTTGGCTGTCAGATTACCAGGAAGTTATGGGAAAGGATACTGAAATGGATGGAACATACAAGGCAGATTGGAGACTGGATCCAAGAACTGAGTTTGATGAACAGCATGGCCAAGAAGAAAGAGTAGATAACAGAAATGACTGTAGCATCGTTTGCAATGGTCGTGTATTATATCTGGAGTGAGAGAAACTCCATGAGATTAAACAAAGGAAGATTTAACATTGATGAAGTCTGTAGAGAAGTGGCAATGCATATACACATCAAAGGAAGGAAGAAGCTCAAATGGAGAACAAAATTGGAATTTGTAAATAGGATGCCTTAGTTTAATAGTTTTCATTAGTGCATGCATAGGCAGATTACTTGTAAATAGCTATTAGAGATTAATGGGCATCATTAATCTGGATATGTATTGACTTTTTGATGAAATAAAATGCAATTTTCGTAAAAAAAATAGACTACTGAAACAAAAAATTACTTAAATGTGTCAACCATGGGCCTATGGCCAAGGACCGCCTTTTTCTCCTCATGGCTTCCCAGAGTTCGCACCTCTCTTGACTACTGTCATTCCGTTGTCCTTGTTTAATCAATCCTATTAACCTAGGTTCATTCCATATCCCAATTTTACGGCTACAGCTGGAACTTCTATTGCATTCTCTCAAAGTTTTACATTCACAACCAATCAGACAACCTCTACTGTTATGCCCGTCTTCACCATCCCACAACTGACAATGGTGCAGAGGAAAACTCATGAGTCACAATTTTCTACCCAACAAGAGTAGCACCACTTTCCTGAGTACCACTTTTACTTGTTTGATCTTCCTACAAACATTGAAAAGCCTGCCCGAAAGATGGCACATGAAAAAATGACCCAAAGAGTAAAAAGCATAGAACAACAGTTGAAAAACATGCAAGGGTTGGCTGGTCAGAAGAGCATTGCCTTCAAGGATTTATGTATGTTTATCGATGTCCACTTTCCACTTGGTTTCAAAACTCCCAAATTTGAAAAGTGTGATGGACATGGAGACCCCATAGCCCACCTGAAAAGGTATTACAATCAACTACGAGGTGCGGGAGGAAAGGAAGAATTACTGATGACTAATTTTGGGGAAAGCCTCACGGGGGTAGCTTCCGAATAGTTTATGGATCAAGACATATCTCGCTGGTATGTCTCGGATGACATGGCTCGTGCCTTTGTCAAACAATTCCAATACAACATTGACATAGCCCTAGACCACAATTCCCTTTTATACCTGGAGAAGAAACCAAATGAATGTTTCAGAGAAAATTCCATTAAATGCAGAGAGGAAACAACTAGAGTTAAGCCACCCATGGATGAACACAAGCTAATCACTGTCATCGTTTAAGCGTAAGAGCCAAATTACTTTCAAAACATGATGTCTGCAGTGGGTAAATCCTTCTCGGAAGCAATCAAAATTGGGGAAATGGTAGAGAATGGTGTCAAGATAGGAAAGATTATAAGTCAAGCCATTCTTAAAGCCACAACTTAGGCTGTCCAGGTTGAATCTCGTAATATTAGTGACATAAATGAGCAGGATGAAGAAATCATGATGACAACAGGGTCAAGAAGAAGTCCCAGGAGTACACCTCGAAGGTATGCGCAGCCTCATCAGGTTTCCTATGACTCCCCTGAGTATTACTATCCACCTTAGAACATATATTACTCTATTGCTCCACCTCAGTATGTTGGCCAGCCATCAAAACAACCCAGAAGGCGAGCATGAGCATCGCAAAATCTCCTCCAGCCTCCATAAAATTTTCAAGTGCCATGTTACCCACATCCAAGACAGGGGTATAAAGTGAAAGAAAAGGTTGAAAGATAATTTTATGTCGATATGAGAGTCTTATGCAAGCTTATTTGAGAAGTTAAAGCATCATGACATGATTTCACCCATTCCTCCAAAATCATGTAGACCCACGTGCAAGAAGCTTTGACCCTTCTAAAAGGTATGAATACCATTCTAATGCCCAGGTGGACCATATTGAATGCTGTCGATATTTGAAAAGAGAAATAGAAAGGATGATCTAGGAAAACCTGATAGTGATCCAAGATAGTGACACCCAGAATATCACGCAGAATACTTTACCCACACATGATGATGCACACTTTGTTGGGATGATGCCTGGTGACATGAAGTGTGAGAATCCTCTCGAGAATTGGCCAACTGAAATTGGGGAAGGCCATGGTGATTCTGATGAGCAAATTTGTGGCTAAATGTCAATCTTAGAAATTGAAAAGTCATTCTATCCTTACTAGGAAGGAATCTTGGTAGCTTGTTTTGATGTTTCTTCTACTATATGGGTTATTTCAAGGTTGTGATCCAGATTTTATTTATCTTATTGAGCCAAACCCTTATGTACCTCCATTCTATTTGTGTGAGTCTTGTCTATCTATTATGTTGCTATTTTCATTAGCCGGATTATTTTGGGGTTGTAACTCAAATATTGGTCATTGTCTTGTTGTTTACTCTATGAAATACAATTTTCCCTTTTGTGTCATTTCATGCTTAGTTCTTTTCTCGCTAGTTTTAATGACATGACATGCATGTAGAATTTTTGGCCAAATCTTAGAAAATTGATTTAATCTTGAATTGGACAACTGAGAAAAAGACACTTTGAAGATGAAAAATTGTTGAAATACCTTGGAATTAAGTCCGAGTAAAATTCAAGCAGAACTAGAAAAGTCAGACCCATGGAGGTTAAGAATCTTTACCTTCAAAATCACTGTGAATATCGGGTTGAGGAAGGATCAATTGAAGTATGTTGGAAAGTTTTGAAATTAAGGGATGCAAAGTGTCTTGCGACCACGACACTCCAAGAAGTTAAACATGTTCTTCAATGATGTGATCGCAAAAAGATAATATGTTTGACATTCTCAAGGCTGGGAGGCCCTTTTTCTGCTACCCAAATACTTTATACCCTTTGTCACCCCCTTGAGCCTGTATTATTTTCTTTGACCGTCCTCTTTTGGAATCAAGTTTAGAGTCAAGAGTAAAGAAAATGAAAAAAGGGGGAAAAGAATAAGAAAAAAAAGTACATGCCCCAAGAGTACAAATTGGGGCAATTTTCAAGTGAAAAAAAAATGAAGAAGAAAAGAACTATCAAAGGTCCATGCCCCCAAAAAATAGAAGCTGGGGCAACTTGTTTAAAAAACAAAAAAAAAGTTGGAAGAAAATTTGTTAGGTCAGAAGTTTGAACTATGTTACACCTGATTCCTTAAAAAATAAGGATACGTAGGCGGCCTCACGGTTCGGTACAACAAAATAAGAATTCATAAAAAAATCAGAAAAAAAAAGAAGAAAAAAAATCCCAGAAAAAATCCTCAATAGCTGAAACTGGGATAGAGATTTTATTTCACTTTTGAAAGAGTCGATTCCAAGAGTTGTTAACCTACAACTCCCTCATTTTGAGTCAACTTTGAGCCTTATGTCGTCCCTTGTTTTAGCTGTCGATAATCAATGCACATTCGAAGTGACCCATCCTTCGTCCTAACAAAAAGAACCGGAGCACCCCACGATGACACACTCGGCCGAATAAATCCCTTTTTCTAATAAATCCTTCAACTGCTCCTTCAACTCCCTTAGCTCCACTGGATCCATTCTGTACGATGGAATGGATACTGACTGCATATCTGGCAATACATCAATCCCGAACTCAATCTCCCTATCTATCGGAATCACTGGAAACTCATCAGGAAATAATTCAAGAAACTCATTCATGATTGGTACGGACTCGGGGGTAGACACTTCAGAAGTGGTGTCCGCCACCCGGACCAAATGATAGATACATCCCTTCTTAATCATCTTTGAGGCCTTAAGGTAGGAAATAAACCTACCCTTTGGCACCATACCATTTCCCTTCCACTAAATGACTGGCTCCTTAGGGAACTCGAGTCTCATGACTCTTGTTCGGTAGTCAAGCTTAGCAAAGCACGAATAAAGCCAGTCTATTCCCATAATCACATCAAAATCCACCATCCCAAGCTCGATAAGATTGGCCATGGTAACATGACCACACAACGTTACAACACAATTCTTATAAACCCGCGCAGCTGTAATAGAATCATCAACCGGAGTCGATATAGTGAATGGCTCATGAAGATGTTCGAGTTCTATCCCAATGCTTGAAGCAATGAATGGGGTGACATAGGACAAAGAGGACCCCGGATCAATAAGAGCATAACAATCAATAGCCTGAACGGACAAGATACTTATAATAATATTTGGAGAAGTCTCTGCACTCTGGCAACCACTCAAAGCATAAAACTGGCTGGGTCCACATCTACCACGAGCTCTACCCCTAACTGCACCACGCCCTGCAGGGACTGGGGGACGCGCAGATGATGTGGCGGCTGAAGATTTGGATGACTGAGCAAATGCCACACCCATGCCCTAACTGGGCACACGACAGTCCCACTGGATGTGATCTCTTACTCCTCATCTAAAACACACGGGGATATCCAAATAACACGTGTATGTATGGAATCTCCCACACTTGGGGCGTGGAGCCCTCCCCTTCTATTGTGATCTCTCTTCCAAATGACCGAACTGCTGGGGTCTCCTGCTGTCTAAACCTAGCCTCGTGTGGCTGCTCAGCTAATAACTGTGTACAGGTGGTGATGTGCTCTCTGAGGATCGAGCATATGACTGGGTTGGCCTTGACGACCCTCTCCCCTGAGCTGACCTGCTTGAGTGGCCCTCTGATCGTGCCCTGCTGTTACTCTCTCTTTTTTCTCGTATCTTCAATTTTCTAGCCTTTGTGGCCTGAGCGAATCCCACAATCTTTCCATAATTCATATCTGAGTGTAAGGCCGTTGTAGCAGCCTTATTCACCACCAAGGGACTAACGCCCTAAACAAATCGCAGAACTCGAGCATCCATGGTCGACACCAACTGAGGAGCATATTTGGACAATCTCACAAACTCCATGTTGTACTCCCAAACACTCATAATGCCCTGCTTGAGGACCTCAAACTTAGTGGCACGGGCTATTGTCGCCTCAGCAGTTAAGAAATGGTCCGTAAATGCATCCACGAACAAGTCCCATCCAGACGGAGCTCTTCCCTCTCCACAGGAATCCTCCTACAGCTCGAACCATGAATATGCCTCTCCCCTCAACCTGTATGAAGCCAACTCAACTCCCTCTGTCTCTGATGCCTTCATCACTCGAAGGGTCTTATACATTTCATCAAGAAAATCCTGCGGATCGGCCTGTGGTTCTGTGCCTGAGAACTCTGGAAGGGCTAACCGTAAAAACTAGTTGACTCTGGAACTGGCGGAATCTCCCTATCGACTGGAGGATGTAGAGACATCCTGAGATCTCTGGCCCTGAGCAGTCACTAACTGGGTCAACATACGGATGACTCCTCTAAGGTCCCCATCTGAAACCCCGGGACCGGAAAATGGAATTGTATTAGAATTAGGAACATTGGCGAGAGGTATGGTAGCACCCTCCACCGCAACTGGAACAGGAATACTTCGATCTGGAATATTCGGGTCAAGTAGATTTATGATCGGGGAGTCATCCTCACCCAAGGCATCAGGTACATGATTCATAACCTCGCTCGGTGTGGCATTGGCCCCAAGGCCGAGTCTAGCTCTATTCTTAGGTACCATTACTGAAAAATTCTGAACAGAGCATGAGTTAGACATAAATACTTTCACGTTTCACTTCAACGCACGATATAGAATAACAAAGAAGTGGGTAGTTTTCTAAATGTCCATGTAGGCCCCTACTTATAGATGTGGTCGACAACACACCAATAAGAAGGGCTCTACTTGACACGGCTCTGAGACATCCTATGACTCTTTTAAAACCTGAGGCTCTGATACCAAGTTTGACACGCCCCAAAAATTGAGGGGCGCGACCGGCGGTCGACTAGGTTGCCCCCGTCAAGCGGACCTGGGTGTCTTTCCTATCCCACGAGTTACCCCATAGACGCATTGCTCATTGATTAAAGGAATTAGCCATTTATGATTAATAACACCTTTCTACAAAACATATATAACGTATATAGTTAATTTATGAGGTTCGCCACTTTCATCGCCCAACATAAAAAATACGGTTTTACATAAGTTTATAACTAACATTTACTGTCTACAGAGTCTCTAAAGATACAATAGAATAACACAATACTTGCCGGCAACAAGGCTCTAGCTATACCTTACACAAAAACAAATATAAGACTCCAAAAATAAAGGCAGAATGAGCCATGTAGGGTCCCGAAAGGAAAGGGGCTCACCAATACTGCTGATGGAAGATGAAGGGGAGCCACAGACGGTGGACTGGAGTACCTGCTTCTGATCTACCTACAATCATAATACGAATGTAGCGTCCCCGGCAAAAGGGACGTCAGTACATTAGAATTATACTGGTATGTATAAAGAAACATTGCCCTAAGTAACCTTAAACCATACATAAGTAACAAATAACAAAGAAATTAATAATTAAATACACACGAAATGTACAATCAAGGCAGACAAGTTAACAATCACTCCTTTTCCCCATCACATTTTCCACATCAATAATTTCGAGATTTTTCACATATTTTCATTTTAATAATGATAACAATTATTTTCCACCCTTATTACCTCGGCCACCCTTATCACCACAACCCACACCTTATTACTTCGTGTTGCGGCGCGCAACCCGATCCCACCAAACAATCACAATTCACAAGTAATATCACAACAATAACGATTTACAAGAATACAACAATTCTCAAAAAGAGCAACAACAATAATTTATAAGGACTTCAACAGCCATCAATTTCATTTCCATTATATTCAACAGCCTAATGTACAATGTAAATCACAATGATAATTGCCCACGACAAGCCACATGTGATATTACCACAGTTGCTTCAATTGCACTAATTACGATTCCTTTCTATCACTTTTACACAGCTCTTATCACACAACCACATTCACACACAAGTTTGGTTTGTTGCCATTTACTTGCACTGCCATATCGAAGGACTTAACCAACAGCGTTCAAGGCACATTAATCACACGAGTTCACAAATATTCCACTTAAGTAAACACATACTAATCACAAGAATTAAGTTTCACAAGTAATCCACGTAGATATCACATACCAAATATTTGTACACCAAGCAAGGTGATTTTATAAAGGTCAAAGTTAGCCATAAATACCTGGAGCTGAATCCCTCTTTATTTCTACTTTCAACTTCGCCAAAAAACAACCTCGCAACGTCAATCTAATTCACAAATTAACACATATTTCTTAGAATCAAAGTTCACAATCATTGCTCGAACACATTTTAGGTTATCAACCTTGCTTAGCACAACGCTTTACTTCTACTCAATCCCCTTTTACCACATTTTAGGTTCCAAAAGACATGTATGAATGTTTCAACCTCTATTATCAAGAATCAATGCATGAGAATCTCCTCCCCCCCAATCAAACTTGAAAGTTAATGAAAAGGTTTCAGAGTCTTACCTGCAAGGATGGGGATGAAGACACTCACTTGAAAATGTCCGACCCGGATCGTTTTTAAGAGATTAGTTTTCAAGACGCTGACTTCCTCTCTCAAGAATCCTCCCCCCTCCCTCTTATTTTGCTCAGTAAAGTGATTAAAATAGGGGTTGGGGTGTTTTATTGAAAAGGAGGTCATGTTTAAAATTTAGAAAATTTGGAGTCCGAGTCGGGTCTGCGGTCGCACTCTACGATCGCATATACGAAATGCGGTCTGCATAATGGACCGCAAAATATGTTCCAAAAACCTTTTTCCACTATTTTGGTATGCGGAGAAAATGCGGTCCACATACATGATTTGCTGTCGCATAATAGACCATATTTTTTACCTCAAATTGACTGAACTTTTGACTCACTTTGCGATGAAAAATGCGGTCCGCATATCAGTTATGTGGTCTCATAATGGACCGCATGTTGACCTTAATTTTTAACCAACCACTGCCCAGGTATGCGGCAGGAATGCGGTTAGCATACTGAATCTGCGACCGCATTCCGGACCGCAGAATGACACTTTTCTGGGAAACTTGATTCTTTTTTTTATTTTTAAAAGCTTAGATCAACACCAAGGGTTCGGACCGAGAATTTTACACATTGCTAATGCATATACGGATTTGGAAACCACAAGCTACTAGGTTTTGAGCACAAATTTTTACGGGGCCTTACAATTTATGATAGCCCTGTGCGTGATTTGAAGAAGGCGAGGAGGCAACCAACTGCCATAGTCAATACGGAAACCTGTAGGAGTACCATGTGTGTCGTAACTTGGCATCTCGTGGCCGTTGCTGATTGCTAGAATATAGAAGGAGAAAGAAATTCATGGTCGTTGCTTATCACTTTCACTCTAGCAAACACGGAGACTATCTATGTGTGCTAAAACTAGGGGCCCGATTTCCCTGTTGTCGGGTAGCTTCGTGAACATGCTTCTCGAGGTTCAAAGCCGATGTCAAGACCCATCTTAGGGAGCCATCAGATTTTGGCCCCGGGGGGCAATGCATGCTAACGACTATAATAGGGGAGAGGGAAGTTCCCAAGGCAGGCAGCTGATATTGACAGGGTCTAATGCTATCTAGTTGTCCCATCCCTCTATCTTTGTAATTAATGCTTCTCGTACTATGTTGGAGTTCCCCTCCTATATAAAGGAGATCCTTATCATTTTGTAACCACCCCCCCACAGTTGCTCCAACTATTCTACACAAAATAAATAATAACTCTCTCTCTCTCTCTCTCATTTCTCTCTAACATATTCTCCCGATACTATCACTCTTATTACGTTCATACTTGTTCTTCATTTATTGCTCTCCATGAGGCCATAAAGAGCCACTAACGATTATATTCTAACTGTTTGCCTTTCCCCTATAGCTCGAGCTCGAGCCCAGGTACCGACTTTGAGGCCCGAATAGTTAACCCCTCGGTTTGATTATAACTCCATTTTTTAGCTCGCATTCCATCTTTTATCTCTATGTATCTAGCATCAACTGCTTCAATAACTAGCATAAAATTAGATCACTTATTTTAAGATACCCATCGATAAATTTCATTGTTATTACCATTTTAACGGTAAGCACAAAGCTTTCCGGAGCCTAGCTCCATGACGGAGCAACTCAAACCAAAGTCTGTCAGAGGCCTGCAACAGAAAAACTCAATAAGAAAGGGAAGACAGGGTATTCGGAAGGCCTTTGGCGAAGCTCACCGTAAAGTGAAGTCGGCGAACTTCATCGAAGGCCGAGCACGCATCTGTTGGCCCAGTCCACTCAGCCCTGAAAGAGTCAACCCCAGTAGAAGCAGGATCACACTGAGGATCCAACATTCCAGAACTAGAAACTTTGGGTGCAACAGGCTCAGACAATGTTTCCATCTTAGAAGCCCAGCCCACTCTACCTTGTCATGAGCGCCATCGCCCTACGAGTACATGTTTCGCTTATTATTATCGTCCTTTAGCTTGGAAGCTGTCAACCCCTTCCCCTCCCCAAAGGAGCACAACCTCACCATTAGAGGTTCTCTGATAACTACGACAACAAGATTAATATATGAAAAGGGAATAATGTCTCTCAAAATGAACAAGGGACAAGGAAAATTGGTGTACACACGCACCATGATATTTTTTGTCCCATCAGCCCCGGGACATGGCTTGCCACATATGCTTCTCACAAGTCGAGTGGATTGCCAGCTTTCGGACCCAACCAGGCAGATCAAAAACTTCACCCGGTACCCTTGAAATTGCTGCAGAAAAGAAGGAAACACTGCTAGGAAAACAAGCTTTCACCATGAGCAAATTTGAGAAAGTACAGAACGCTCTGCTCACATGCGTAATTCCATCCCTCGGGGAATGACATAAGTTCCACAGGAATAATGTCAGCTGTCCGGACCCTGACGAACTGACTAAACCACTCCTGATATCCACCTTCCTCATAGTCAACAACAAAGGGCATAGACAAATGGCACCGTAAGGTCAGTAGTCCTCGATGTTAAAAGGGCCGGTACATCCTGACGAGATGGTCGAACGTGAATTTAAGCCCTGCCTTCTTCTCAAAGAACCTCATCATCAACACTATTTGCCAAAAAGATGGATGTATCTATGATAAGGTGACCCGATACTTTAAGTAGAAGTCAAGCACAACCTTATCAAGGGAGCCCAGTGTGAAGGGATACGTGTACACGTTCAGGAATCTATCGGCAGGGTCTGTTATACCCTCATCCTGGGGAAGCACCTGTAGTTCTACCTTCTCCCCATCCGCAATCTCTCCTCATAAACTTGAGGTTCTCCTGCTTTATCAAAGACATAGTCTTCAAGGTAAACTCCCATGGACTCTGAGCGCTGAGAGTGAAAATCTCCCCTCTCTACCGGGCAAACCCCGAAGTTGTAGTCAAGTCTATGGCAAGAGTAGAGAGCTAAAGCGGAAACCGACTCAAATACCATGGTGCTAAGGTAATGAAGGACTCGACGCCGAAATGGGAGGATAGCTATCTAAAATGTGGGATCTCCTAAGAAATAGAAGCAACTTCATAGAGGATCAAATTATACCAAACTCAAGATCAATAGTATTATACAAACATGATCAGGTATCATAGCGAACATTAATTAATAAAAATATGCAGAAACTCATAGAACCTCAATATTGGAACACAAAATTTACATGTAAGATGCTACAAGGTCTAAAGATTAGATCACAGAATGCAAATTACAATAGACTATTCTCGTTTGTTACATAATGACATCAAAGTTGAATAAAAGTTCAAATACATTTGCAAGAAAGAAGCATTATGAGAGTTTAAACACTAACTAGTGGCAAGATTAAATGAGTGTTGGGTGTAGAAGAAAAATACCCCAAATCCCCGATGCTTCAGAGTTCACAAGAGCCTCGAGAATGTGCTTGGAGTAGTGCTTGCACCAGAGGATGTTATTCAATAATTTCAGTGAGATGGAAAGTAACACTGAGTGAATGAGAGTGTAGTGAAAAAAACTAGACAAAGTCTGAGGTCCCAGAATCTCTTATGAAAGGGGTTTATATAGTAGAAGTCAGATAGGTAAACATAGAAACAAATTATTCAAACAGAAACAGGGAAAGATACACTAGAATCAACCAGAATCAATCTTAGGGCATCTAACACATTGTATAAGGAAGTTCATTGAATTAAACAAGGGACAAAAAGTGACATGCGAGAATCAAGTAGTTCTCAAAATATGGAAATAAAATAGGTTCAATAGAGAATAAGGACAATAGCATATGAAAATCAATAAGAGTTTGTTTTAAGGTAAGTAAATCGAAAAATAGGGAAAATATACCGGGTTAAGTAAAATAAGATAATATCAGTGAAACACAAGAATGGGAATAGTATCAATCAGAAATTAGTAAAGATTAAAGGAAAAAATCTCAAACCCTAGTAGACACTGACACCTTGTATTAGACATAATATACAAGTACTGTTCAATATAATGTGTATAGAGACGGAAGATCGTCCAGATCTTTATAGAATGAAAGTCAATCAGCCCATTCTTGAGAGGTAGTTCTTACCAACTATATGGATAGAACAAAGTGATGCCAAAATCATACATATAACAATAGATTATTACAAAATAGGTAAGTAATTAATGGATTGATTTCATATTTGAGAAAAAATCACGAGAATTAGGAGTTTACGACGCTAGGGTTTAACAGAGAGAGAGGGGAGTTTGAGAGAATTCAAGGGCGGATGGTAAAGTGGCAAATAAGTTAGGGTTTGGGTGAAAGGGGGGTAATTAAAAGAGGTAGGTTAATTTTAGTTCATTGATCTTAGAGATCAACGACCAGGATTTCAAAATAGGATTAGGACGGGTCGTGTAAATGGGTTTCTAGTTGGGTTAAAATAAAGGGATTTTTTTAGTCCAGGTTAATTGGGTTAATGTATGGGGTAATTGGGCTGGGTTATTAGGTCTGAAATTTAGAAGGAATTTAGGCTAGTTTTTAAATACTCAATACTTAGCAAGAAATAATTTATAAAATAACTAATAAATAGAAAAATTATTATTTGTGAATAAAATAATTAAAAATAGTAACTTAACAATATAAAAATATTTTAAATAAATTTGCATCAATAATGTGATTATACATGAATATAGACTTTTATTGCAACAATGTTCAATTATCCTAAAAATGCAAATGTAATTATAGAAAATACAGTAAAATATTTAAAAACATACATGCTAGTATAATTGATGAGTTTGGATAATTAAATCACCTTAAAAATTATTTGAAGGATAATTATTGGATATTTATACAATAATAATATAGAAAGAAATTGATTTAAAACCTTTAACAATTATGGAATGTTATGTAAAATGCATGTATCGGTTCATAAACTATATGATGATCCAAATATACCATTTTGAAAGTACAAACATACAATTTAAAATATGAGTATATGCGGCAAAATCAGAGGGTTAAATTTCTTGCTGTTAGTTGATTTCATAAGATCATCTCGAGGCCTCGAGGATGCGAAGCTGTGACCGAGTTCCCTCCCTCGAGAATCGTTGATGCTTTGCCTGAAGGTAATATCGATTGAGGCTACAGTAAAAAAGAGGAGTTCCCAAGGCGTGCGAATAGCACTAACATATCCCGGTGTCATGTCTAGCCGTCCCATCTCCATATCTTTGCAATTAATGTATTTTATACTATGTTGGCATTCCCCTTATAAATAAAGGGGACCCTCACCATTTTGTAAGGGGACCTCCTGTTGCTCCAACTATTTCTACGCAAGATAAATAACAACTCTATGTCTCTCTCTTTTCTATCTAATACACTCTCTCGATATTGTTGCTCTATTTTATAATCCTCATACATGTTCTTCATTTATTGCTTATTATTGCCCATAAAGAGCCTCTAAAAATTACATCATAACTGTTAACCCTTTCCTGATTATCCCCGATAGCTTGTGCCCGAGCGCAGGCGTCGACCTTGAGGCCCCTCATTGGTCAGTCTGAGACCCGAATAACTAAAAACCCCTGTTCGATTATAGCTCCATCTTAGCTCGTATTTCATCTTTTAACTTCGCAGATCTAGCACCAACTACTTAACAACTAGCATAAAAGTATATCACGTATTTTTAGAGTCCCATTAACAACTTTAATTATTATTACCAATTTCACGGCAAATAATAAGAGAAAAATTGGGTATCAACAGCTGCCCCTCTGTACTCGATAATAATGAAAGAATTATTGGGTAAAGAAATGATAGCCGATTTTGATTAAATGGGATAATTTTAAAAATAGAGGCCGAACTCTGGTTTCTGAGTTGGCTACATATCCCTAGTTTTACGGGAATCAGGCCATGTGTAGTTGTGTATTCAATGGTGAACGAAGCCGATGGAGTTGGTATATGAATGGTTGTACGTTTCAGAAGAGGTTCTTTTGAGAAGGATAGTATTGGATGGATTTATGCGGAGCTATGAATGTGAATCTGAAACATAATTGATGCGTTATATAGCAAGTATCTGTACAATTGTAGAGTAAGAAGTGGGAATTGATAATGGTCGCTTATGTTTAAAACATTTGCAGAATATGAACGTTATAAATGGAAACCGGAGTGAAGATTGCTCCTATTTAATGAACGGTTCCTTCTTGGATTACATGCAAAACTTAAAACACGATGCATGAAATACATAGATTATTGCAAGAATTTAAACATGATGCAAATTTCTTTTGGACCATGAAGGTTGTCTTTGGACGGTGAGGATGATGTCCATAGACCATGATGTCCTATACCATGAATCGCATGATAAGCACTACACTTTTTCAACAATCAAAGTTTACTTCCTTCAAGACTTTTTCCACCCTTTATTCTCTTTTCTCTTTTTTTTGTATCACCTAGACTTCCATTTATTCATTCTTTTTGTTTTATATTTCATTTCATTTTTTTTATATAACACTTTTTAATTTTTGAGAAGCCTCCATATCACAAGTTTTCCAACCTCCACCCCCAAACTTAGGCTTTTAGCATATATTCATGCTTTAAATTACATAGGGAGGTATGGTTCCACAAGAAAATCAATAAGAAGCTTGTAACATGGTTTCCAGAGAAAACGTTAAAAGGCTCAAAAGGGCTAATTAGGGAAAATATTCACAGGTAGGAAATTTAGGAATAATAATGGTTCAAGGAAGGCCTAATATCATTTTTCAAACCAAGTTAATCCAGGATTTCACCGTGAAGCACATTCCGGGCAAGTCCTACACTAAAAATGATGCAAAAAGAACTTTGACAATTAAAGCTAACCACACATGGCACATGAAAACACAAATGGAATACAAATCCAAAATCCAATTAAAATCAATGAATCTCAAGGAAGTCACATTTAGACTAAGAAGCTATTTAGTGAATCAAAGAGACAAAATTAGAATCTAAAGATTAAAAACTTCATATGCCAATGTTTAAATCATATTGGTACCAAACGAGTCACCCATTGGCTTAAGGGCACAATGTTACACCCAATAAAAGCTTTATTCACTACTAGCTACCAAATTAAAATATATATATATGCACACTTTGTAAAAATGAAGAAAAACTGAACAAGACTAATCCCTTAAGAAAGTTATCACGCCATCCATCGTAGGGAAAAGTTATCCGGTTCAACACAAATAAATTCCTTGGAAAAGAACCATGGTAGAAAGAAAAACCAAAGAGTTTAATTAATACTACTATATAAAAAAAATAGAAACCAAATAAACACAAATAAAAAAGAAGAAACATAAAAGAGCCAATAAGAAAATGTTAATTCTACAAAATATTACTAATAAACTAACAATGTTAACTAACCCACATAAGTTCACAAAAAAATGTTCGTGCGCCATATAATTCTCTACAAACATATATCAAATATGAGCCACTCCTAAGCTAAAGTGTTGCATTGCCCTCAATGCAACTAATCAAAACAAGATAAAATGAAGGAGGTGCTCCTGAAACTTCATCACTCGGAGCTGGAGGTGGTGGGAAATTCGAGCTCCAAATCCTCATCATCATCGTCCTCAGAATCATGTGAGCCATAGAATGAACTCAGCTTGTGCATCATCCTTGAAAGAAACTTGCTCTTCTTCTTCTTCTCATGCTCCTTGGACTTTTCCTTGTCCCCGGCTCATGTCCTCTAATATGCTTTTGATTGCCTTTAGCTCCAGCACTACATCATCCAATGTCGCTGGCTTCTTACAGACCCAATTGATGTACCCTCACCAGATGGACCAGCGGGAAGACCTGCGACAAGCTGTCGAATATGAGAATCTACACCATAGATATTATGGGAAATGTGGAACATATTGGGTGGGGTGGGTGTCCTTAAGGAAGTTAAGTAATGGGGTCATGTGATCCTGCTATAGCTGTGGAGGCACCACCGGATCCCTCGGCGGACTCATCAAACTGCCCAAATGAAGGAGATAGCACAGCAATCTTTCTCCTCTTCTTCTTCTCAGTCAGCCCTTTTCGAAGCAATGGATAGATTGCTACGACAAGGTCCTTCTCAATATTAGTCGGGTTCGTTAGCACCTCAGCATCATAGCACAACTGAGTGTTCAATGAGGGAAAGAATAGGCTTCTAGACCTTCCATTGCATGCTTCCTAAATTTCACTCAAGATGTGTTGGCCCACGTTCACTGGCAAGCCATCTATAATGCAAGCAAGTCTTAGCTTCACCTATGAAATCATAAGAATCAACTCCTTTATCTATTCTTTTGCAGGTCGGTTGCACCCCATCATGAATCTTTTCCACCAACCACTATGTTCCTCTCTCTCTCTCTCTTCCTCTGGCTCTGTATATCTCATTGTCATGATTGGAAAGCCCGTAGTGTGCATTTATTATCTCGAGGCCATAGTCGACATGCTTGCCCCGAACAAAAGTGAATACATAACCTTGGAAATGAGTCTTCACAACAATTTCATAAAACTCATGAACTATTTTGTAGTTCGCTTTGATTGGTTAAGGATCTAAGCATATCCATCTTCTGTCGATGAGTCTCCATAAAAACACCGGCATCTTAGCCTCAAGGTTGTCTAGATGGATGCCTCTTTCATTGATAGTGCTCTTTGACATGAGCTTGTCTTAATTCCTTTCACACTCAGCTGTTGTGAATCTCATTGCATCAAAATACTCTTCTTCACAGATGGGGTAACATATTCTTGCACATTTTCAACATTTTCTGAGGCCATTTTATACACAAACTACTTATAAATGGAGTCCAAATGTAAAGCGCATGAACGATTACTTTATACATTATATTATGATGTATTTAGGCCAAAGAAAAGAGCCACGAAGCAACAACACAAACTCTTGCGGAGCTACTATTTTGCTGCCAGTTTTGTAAGTTTGTGCGTTCGCGCTCATACCACTGAGATCGCATAGGGGATTTTTTCTTGTTCATAGTGCTTCCAGTGTGCGATCACATAGTGTCTGATGCGATTGCATAATTCAATTTTTCACCTTGCAATTTTTAAAACAATTCGATCGTGCTTAGGGAATTGAGATCTCATACCTTCATTTTTTGCCCAGTTATTTCTTTCTCTTTGGCATTTCCCTAAACACATTAGGGGCAACAGTTTTGCACACACATTTGTAAGGAAATTAAGCACAGATTTAGCCCCCAAATTTGTTCAGGAAGTACAAGAAATTCACTCAACCAACCTCGCCTAGCTAGCATGCACACAATCAAACACATGATTCAAAACAAAAACTCTAAATTAAAAATCATAAAAAGAGAAAGTGAAGAAGAAATAAAAATGTGTGTTGATTGACACTAGTATCACACAAAATTAAATTTTTGAGGGAGGATTAGAGTGATGAAATACATACCTTTGATATTGAACTTGATTAGTTGTGTGAAATTGAAGAGAGAACGCCTTTTTATGATTTTTGAGGCCCAACTAGTGAGAATTTTTGTTTTTGGGCAGAAGATTGAGTCAAAGGGTCATTTCCATTGTTTAATTATTTTTCACTTATCTGGAGGAATGCAATCGGGGGACTACAATTGCGATCTCATAGTGTAAAAAATCCTAAAAATTTGCGATAGCTTTCACAGTTATTCGATCGCATAGTGTAACTACTACCTACTGAAATATGATCGCATTGTTTGTGCGGCGATCGCATAGTGCAACAGTGTGCTGCACTGCAACTTTGCACCAACTATTCGTTTTTGGCTTCCCGATCACCCCGACCAGCTCAAATCAACTCAAAAAATCTGAAACAAAGCAGATTAGTTAAAAATAATATACTAAGCTATTCTAATAAAGAAGATATTAAAAATGACTAAAAAATTTGAAAAACGATGGTTTGCCTGCCAACAAGCGCCACATTTAATGTCGTGAAACAACGCAAAACAACTTTACCATTTTTTTCGCCATTTGGACGATATAAATTGGGCACCCAACTTGGAATCAATCATGTGACCACGAGTGGTGGGGGTTGTATGTTGAGGATCAAGAAAACCTCAATTTCTTGATTTTGTATTACTTGGCTTTCATATGAAGAATGTCATTTTGCCTTCTTGTTCCCTGAAATTATAATATGTATGGCCTTTGTCTTTTCTCCTAGTAATCCCTCGTTGAAACGTGTAGTTCAATTCCCATTTCATCACACAATTTCAATGTTTAAAAATACTTGGAATTTGACGTCAAACATCCAAATTGCAATTCTTCCCGGATTTTGACATCCTCTTTTTCCCTCACACTAGAGTCAAATCCAACAAACTTTTTATTTACACCGGTTGACTCTAATTCCATATTTTTTTTGGAATTATTAACACTCATGGAGTCAGTTGGCGGTAGTTCATGTCTTGATTCCTCAAAGTAGCACTGACTTTCTTCCTCGAAATTGGACTCTTCTTGACTTCCTTCCACACTCTGAAGTTGGTAGGCATAGTGAGCCTCAACAAATATTTTCATTTGATCTTCCAAAGTGCGGATATGTTCATCATTGTGAGCCAAGCATTATTTAAAGTCCTCAAGTGCAAAGTTTTTCTTTTCCTCATTTGTAAGAATGGTCTCCAACATGAGCATCATCTTATCATTTTGAGAATTTAAGAGTTCTTCTTAGTTTTTACCAAGTGCCAAGGAAGGATTTTCGGCTTCCACATCTAAAAAACATTCTTCGCTATCATTAACTTCTGAGGATTTTGGACCTCTAAAGCTTCAAGCATTTCTCCCATTTGTGAGTGCAACCTTTCAAGTGCCATGTCATTTTGGAGACTATTTTTCAAAAGCTCCTCCAAGGCACTTTGCACTTTGTTTCCTCCTTCAATTAGGCATTCTAACATGAGCTTGAACTCTCCATTTTGACCATGCTCAACTTCTTCCAACTCCATATCCCTAGCATTTTCATCACAAAAGAAGAATCATCATAGCGGAGGTTTGGGGAATGGAAGGACAAATAATGACAACCATCCCATTGACCATTTTGACGAACACACTTATCACAAATAATCTACTCGTGGGTTTGAGATTGTGCACACAATCCACCCCCGAGAGAATTTAAAAGAGTTTGCCACGAGTGTGGTCCTCCACAATAAGGACAAGGGTCATCAAAGTATAAACAACTACCACACGACAAATTTTATTATATGATGCCATTTTTCAAAATAAGAAAATATACAAGAAACAAACAAGAACAACAGACCAAGGTAAAAAATTATTACACAAATATTCACAAGTTGGACCAAAGCACTTACGCTTATTTCTCAAATAACCTAAATTACGACAAATTTTTGCCTGAAACGCTGCGAATCCCATAGACAACAATATGTAGGTGATTAGGAATGTAAGATAATTATCAATTGTTATGCAATGACAAATAACTAGAATTGATTCGATAAAATATCTATACCTAAATGCGGAAATGTACTTTGTAACTTGCCATATTTGCTTGACATCCAGACAAATAGGGCATTGATTGAGGCTGCTACCATATTCTAGGATGAGAAAAGAGTCGTCTTCTATTTTGGTGACATATAAATGACTCCTCTACTAGAAGAAATAGGAGGCTTCGCTAAGTTGCCGTGGGATAGTCTAGTGTTATTAGTGCCAAAAAATTGCACCCTTAGCGGTTTTCTAAAATGGCTAGGTTTCAAGAAAAATGATGAGTTGCTTTGTTTGAGGAAATCATAAATCCCATTTGAATTTCTTTAAGAGCGTTATTACCTCTTTGGGTTGGATGCACCGTCGAGCATATGTGCTCATCGTCTGCTTCTTGGGGTTGTTGATATTAATGAAAGTGGGAAGGATCCATATCCATCTAGCCATGGTTGTCGGGACTTTGATGGAAGGCATCAAGGGAAAAAGTTATACCATCATGCCCATGATCTTAGCTAAAATGTACAGTGCTCTAGATCGGTGCAAGCAGGGATTCTGGCACTTCGAATGTTGTAATCTGTTATTGCAATTTTTATTGTTGGAACACTTTCAATTCTCATTCCAAACAAGTTTGTACATCCTAAAAATGTTGTAAGTTAGGTGCGTTTCTTCGGCAATTTGGTAGACGAGCAAGTACATTGGATATTTGAATGGTTTCGTAGCAGTGATTTAATCATCGGGTCAAGAGAGACTATACATTTGTTGTTGATCGTGTTGAGGGGAATCTATTCTTATGCTACTATAAGGCTAACGAGACAAGCAGGAAGAAAACAAGTCATACAAAGCAGATTTTAAAGCGGGTGTCATTTCATTAAAGTTCGAGACATAGAATATGTGGAACCAGAAGGTCATTGTGAAAAAAAAAACTAGTGAGCCAGACATGTATCATACCGGTCATACCCATCATGGTTGGTAGACGATATAGCAGGAGACGTCAAGGCAGGAATTAATCTAAAAAATAGGATCATATATAATGATATTGAAGTACATGTCAAGTATAGGAGGTTACGTAAAAGGGTTTTCGAGTCTGAAGCTAGTCATCTGGACCAACACATAGTGGATATGGAAGCAATCCACGAATGGAGGGAAATTGCCACTAAGTCAATAGAGAGATTGGAATATATGGAACAAGGATTGATAGAGCTTTAGGGTAAGATGAGAAAGTGGCTTTCAGATTGTCAAAACACGGATGGCAGTGAAGGACGACATCTAGGAAAGGCTTAGTTATTGTTGGATATGCGCGACCTGGGGAACCTGATTGATGGAGTCAAGAGATCCAAGCACGGGGAACGTCCTTCTAGGACCAAGTATTAGGATATGATTCTTTACTGTTTTTTAGATTAATTTAAGATTTCAATTATTATAAGGCTAAATGCCATTACTAACTTTCTCATTATTGTCGATTTAGTAAGGATTTAACTCATTTTCCCATTAATGAAATGACACAATTATTTCAATCAATTTTCTCCATATCTATGTGTAGCTTAAACCTACCTCGGTCACAGCGAGGTCCCCAAAATTAGGATGTGAATTATTACGTGATTTCGCAAAACATGTTTAATATTGCAAGCATTCTTTCAATACCCTACTAACTTGGTTACCTTTTTATTTTTCTTTATTTTGATTATTCTAATTCCCCAAGGTTGGTTCGTGCATGCCATCACCAGCATATCATATTAGATCCAGAGGTCCTCCACATCCTCCTCCACCAAACAATCCTAAATGCAGAGGCAAAGGAAAATGGATGATTTAAGCGGTATTAGGAAAGACAACACTACTGTGGCAGAAAACGTTGAAACTTCAGATGGTCGAAGTTCGCTGGTGTAGAATAAACTCGTCTTACTCCTGGAACAAAAATCCCGGAGCTACAAGGAGAACTTGAGGAGGTCCGAAACTTGGAAAAACTTTCTCTCACCTTCAATTTCCTTGACCTTAACCAACAAAATCCTAATACCCAAAACCCAGCACCACCCTAAAACACACAAACCCAAAATCCGCTGCCAAATCCTCCTGCACCACACTAGTACCCCACACCTCCTCAAAATCGTAACCTTCCACCGGTACGCACTCCTCAGCAACACCACCATCACCCAACTCAATACCCCGAAACCACCACTTATCACACTCCCCAGAAAGCACCACAACCTACTCCTGATCTCCAAAACTCAACTAATAACCATCCTTATGCCTAGATTCGGGGATCACATCAAAACAATCCCAAATATGTGGAAACTTTACCCCATACCCCAAAAAACCCTATATATACCTGAACCAATCGAGAAAGACATGCTCATTAAAAACATGGTGGAAGAACTCAAGAGGCTCACTGGAAGAGTTCATAGTGTCGATGGTGGTAAAGGCATTGAAGGTTTAAACTATGAGGACTTGTGTATTCAGTCAGATGTAGAACTATCAGAGGGTTACAAACCTCCCAAGTTCAAAATGTTCGATGGAACTAGTGATCTGAAAGTTCATCTAAGAAATATTGTGAAAAACTTGTAGGAGTGGGCAAAGATGATTAAATCCGTATGAGGTAGTTCATGAGAAGCCTCAAGGAGATTCTTTGTCTTGGTATATTAGTTAGTGCCCAAAGAAGTAGGTTATTTGGGTAAGCATAGCACAAGACTTCATGGACAGATTTAGGTTCAACACAAAAACAAACCAGACATTTTCTACATTCAAAATCTCAAGACGAAACAAACAAAACCCTTCTGCAAGAATGCTACTCGGTAGAGGTCTGAATCGGCAAAAGTAAGACTAGCACTTGAAGAAGAACAAATGAATAAGTTCTTCGTCAGAGATCAAGACCGAAAGTACTATGAAAGTTTGATGGCTATTGAAAACCATAAATTCTTTGACATTATCAAGTTAGGACAAAGAATAGAAGAAAGGATTAAGAGTGGAATAGTGGCAAATTTCGAAGCACTACAGGCCACAAATAAAGCCTTAAAGTCGGGGGGCATCTGGAAGAAGAATAAGTAGGTGCTATAATGGTTTCCAAGGGTCCTAAATCTCCTCTCACATACCAAACACTTCCACTCACGAACCAGACTTCACACCCCAGATATCAATAACCTGCTTCCACCTACCACGCCTATAACACCCAACCCACATATTATCAATCACCACTACCCACCTGCCTAAAATACTGTAAACCAAGACCAAACATCAATGATAGATCACCCAGTCAATACACTCCAACAATTGAACCGATAGACCAGATATATAAAAGACTGAAGGCTGTTGGTTATGCCATTCTTATTCCTACTGTTGCTATGGAAAATTCTTCTAAGTGGATTAATCCAAACAAGACGTGTGCCAATCAGTCAAGCATGAAAGGCCATACTATTGATGAGTGTGGCATACTAAAAAACAAGATTCAGACATTAATTGATACCAAGGTCATTCAGGCAAATGAAGCCGCATCAAATGTTAGTAACAATCCTCTCCCGGATCAGAAAGGTGAGGGAGTAAACGTGATATAGTTTGACGAAGAACGTGTTCCAGAAGGGTCAATTGGACTTGTTCGAGAGGGAGATGATCCTAAAACATCACTAGTCACCCTTACACCCATTATGGTACAAACCCAAGCACCATTTAAAGTCGAGGTAACTACACTCTTCACCATGATGGTAGCCCCCACGTCATCTTACAAGTATGATACTATCCCATGGTATTATGTTGCGTAAGGGGGAGAAAATAAAAAACAAAAAATAAGGAAATAGGTGCAGCACAAGGCATGACCAGAACTAGCAGTGTTTATACACTTGAGCACCTGGGAGGAACAAGCAAAGAAGCTGCATCAAAACTACCTATTGTTGAGACTGGCCCTGTCGACCTTTGGAGAAAATTACAAGTAAGAGTATACTCTGTTGTTGACAACCCGAACAATCCTCCCGCCCAAACATCCATCTTGTCACTACTGAAAAATTTTGACACACACAGGAATGCCTTGATGAAAGTGTTGAGTGCAGCTTATTTACCCACAAACATCACTAGTAGGGAGATGCTAAAATGGTCGGGCAGGTACTAGAGTGTTAAAAAATCATATTTCATGAAGATGATTTACCGCTAGAGGGACTAAGTCGCAACAGATCACTACACATCATAGTACAATTTGAAGATAAGCTCATTACCAAAGTCTTGATAGATGGGTGTTAAAGTCGCAATATATGCCCAATGTCTACTCTGAAGAGGTTGAGTAAAGGCATGAACGAGATATGAGTGGGAAGCATGATATGAAGGCATTTGATGGATCTCTAAAGGCCAGCATGGGAGAAATTAACATCACCCTATAGATGGGCCCAACTTGGTTTGATATTGAGTTTCAAGTACTAGATATATCTGCTACCTATAATCTATTGTTGGGACGACCCTGGATACACGTTGTTGGGGCAGTGGCTTCTACTCCGCATCAGGCTGTGAAGTTTAAATAGAACCATCAGGAGGTGATAATCCAGGGAGACGGTAATACCGTCTACACCAGTCAGACCATTCCAGTCATTGAGAATAAGTGGAGAAACATATCATTGCATTGAGCGCGTCAACGCAATTGAAAAAGACAAATGGTGGAGAAACAAGATAGAAAGCACACTGCTATGGACAAGGTATGAACTTGGCAAAGGTCTCGACAAAAATCTCTAAGGGATCACCAAACCAGTATAACTGACGGGTTGTGGTACAACTTTTGAGCTTGGGTGTGAATATACTTTTCAAGAATATCGGGATTGGTCACCTACATGGCATGGTCCTTATTATCTACTGGAACAACCGATACCACATTTGCACCAGACATTTCATCAAACTGACATGATGTGTGGGTCTGACGAAGATGAAGTCTTAGCTAGCGTGAGAAATCTGTTTCTAGATGAAAAAATATGGATTGCAGCGCAATATTTGAGTAGGAGGAGGAAGACCTTACCGTTAACACCATTAGAAAGGGAGTTGTTCTCAAGAATTAGAATACTGCACAATCCCGGGCCCGTTGAGTTCCAGCGTAACCTAGTCAATTAGCATGAATTATTGTAAAACTAGTTTCTATTATTTAAGACATTTTCAGTATGTTTTTGATGTATTTTGTTTTTAAATAATTGCTCGAGTCATCTAGCCGTACTTGTATGTTTTCAAGATTTTATTAATGCATAGATATTTTTTCTATTTATCATTATTCTTTACATTTTATCTCTATATCATTATTATTATCTATCCTGATGAACTTACAACTATAACATGTAATGAGACAATGCAATATAAAGATAGCCATTCAGAAGATCTGGAAGATGGTATAATATCTGAAGAAATCGTCAGAGAAGTGGAACACATTGAAAAGAAACAAAAGTCTAATTTGGACGACACTAAGACAGTTAGCTTAGGGTATTCCGAAACGGTCAAGGAAACACACAAAAGCATTCACATATCACTGTTAGAGAAGGAAGAATACATCAGCCTCGTAAATGAGTATGAAGATATCTTTGCATGGTCATACGACGATATGATAGGCTTGATAACATCCATAGTGGCTCACAAACTACATACCAGTCCCACATGTCCACCAGTAAAGCAAAAACTCAAAAACTTCAAGTCGGATGTGAGTTTGAAGTTAAAAGAGAAGGTAACCAAGAAAATCAAAGCCAAGGTTCTCCGAATGATTGAATACACGACTTGGTTGGCCAACATCGTGCCATTTCCAAAGAAGGATGGGAAAGTCAAAGTATGAGTTGATTATCTAGATCTAAACAGGGTGAGTCCAAAAGATGATTTATCATAGCCCAATATACACATACTGATCGATAACTGTGCCAAGCATGAGCTCCAACCCTTTGTGGATTGCTTCGCGGATATCATCAGATCTGGATGGATGGAGAAGCCGTATAAAAGATAACCTTTATCACACCATGGGGAATGTACTGCTACAAAATGACGTCGTTTGGTTTAAAGAATGATAGGGCCACCTACATAAGAGCCATGACAACCATTTTCCATGACATGATACACAAGGAATAGTGGTGTATGTGGATGATGTTATCATCAAATCCAAAAGGAGTACAAATCACATAGCTAACTTGAGGAAATTCTTTGATTGTCTTTGAAGGTACAATATGAAATTAAGTCCTGCAAAGTGTAGCCCCAGCTGGAAAATTATTAGGATTCATCCTCAACCACCGCGGGATTGAGTTGGACCCTTGAAAAGTCAAAGTTATGTAGGACTTTCCACCTTTGAAGAATAAGGAAGACGTGATGAGCTTTCTAGGGAATCTCAACTACATCAATCGTTTCATAGCGCAATCAAGCGTGATTAGTGAGTCGTTCTTCAAGATAGTGAATAAAGATATTGCAACAAGCTGGACTGGAGAATACCAGAAGGCCTTCGACAATATCATTGAGTATTTATCTAAACCAATCATTCTGGTCCCACTAGAACTAGGAAGTCTTCTACTGCTTTATTTGTCTGTCTTGGATGGATCTTTTGGTTGTGTTCTCGGATAACATGATGATACTGGAAGAAAAGAGCAACGATATACTATATTAGCTATAAATTCACACCCTATGAATCCTGATACTTTCATGGAATGTACTTGATGTGCTTTGAATAGGATAGCTCAAAAGTTGAGGCATTATTTTTGTGCATACACCATATATCTCATATCAAGGATGGACCCACTTAAATACATCTTCCAGGAAACCATGCGTAACGAGTAAGCCAGCAAAATGAAAAATATTTGTGAGTGAGTTCGACGTCATCTATGTAACTCACAAGGCGGTCGAAGGTCAAGCGTTGGCAGATCATTGAGCGGAAAATCCCGTAGATAGAGAACATATACTGTTGAAAATGTATTTTTCCGATGAGAACATATTGTTTGTAGGAGAAGATATCACCGAAGCATAAGATGGTTGGAGAATCTTCTTCGATGGAGCAGCAAACTTCATAAGAGTGGGTATCAAAGATGTCTTTATATTACAAATCGACCAACACTATCTGGTATCTTCAAAACTCAGGCTTCCATGTACCAACAATATGGTGAAAATGTTTGGGACTACGATTAGCTATTGACATAAATATTCAGGAGTTGCTGGTGATTGGAGATTCCAATCTTTTGGTACATCGGGTGCTAGGATAATGGGCTACAAAGAATACCAAAATACTGTCATATTTGCAATGTGATATTCTAAACGTCAATACCACATGTCACTCCTCCTTTTACACACCCGAAGGTAGTACAAGGGTGTTTTTTCACTTTAAGTGATATTATTTGAAATGGGATTATTTATTCATTTTTATTCAGAGTCGCCAATTGGAATGGTTTGTGTTCTGGTGTCCCAAGTCACCGATTTATTTTAAAATCCCAGAATGAGGAAAAATTCGACTTCCTTTTGAAGTATGCTAAGCAGAAATTCTAGAAAAGAAATTCTGTTAAACCGAGGGAAGGTGTTAGGCACCCCCGGATTCTGTGGTTCTAGTACGGTCTCTTAAACTATCATAATTAGCCTATTATCTAATTTTAATACATGTTTTAACTGATGGTTCAATTTTAACTTTATAACCGCTTTTATTTAATTATTTTTTACAAAAGATTCAATGTCATCCAAAATACGCCTTTAACCACATCACATAAATGCACCCGCGGTCCACGACACGTTTTATCTAACGTTATTGAGATTTGGATTTGGATCACATAAATTCACACCCGTGTTTAGGTAAGTAATTTTTAAAATGGCGTGCCTAAAAAAACTACGCACTTTCAAATTTGCAAGGGCCATGGATAATTCAACTAAATGGCACACCTCGATTTCTAAAGGATTAAAATCAATTAAATGAGGGCCATGAGCTTAGGTGTTTTATTTGGCATGGCAGACCTCAATTTATTAAGCCTAAATCAAAAATAACTATCAACTTGAAATATTTATCAAACTAAGATCAGATTAGATAGTTACTGGCCCAATTGATTATTTGGCCCAAACTAATTTAAAACAAAACTTAAGCCTTAAAAGTCCCAACATTATGCAATTTCAAAATCCCTACCACATGCCTGCTGACTTCATATATGGCCTGACTATGCAAAAGAAATGATACAAATCCTATAAACTAAGTGGAACTTTAACCACAAATGGAAAATAACAATATAAACCACATCATACATACTAATTAGTTCGACTAGCATCTTGTGGCAGTCCAATGACCACGACAAATAACAAAGCATGGTAAACGTAGCTGCTAAAGAGAGACATGATAGAGAATCATTTAATATCAAGGAAACAAATAGACTACTAAGGCAAACTAACATAAAAAAACAATAACTAATCAAAATCATAAGTAACGTGAATTGGAGAGAAAATAAGCATAATGAATGGACCTTTTTTGATGAATCTGGAAAATATTACATCTTCACTCCCAAATAAAAAAAGGCGTGGGGGGCCTGACCAATGACCGGGGCTCGCAACCTCATCGCGAACTTGAATTTGAGTCCAACTCAATGAAACGCTACTTTGAGGAAGAACTACCATGGTTGTAATGGTCTTTGTTGCTCATTTTGCAGCTGTTTTTAGGCTCTTTTGGCCTGTTTTCATTGTTGATTTTTCACTTTTCATGACTGAAATTGGGCTGGAGATGGATGGCTTTTTTCAACTGCATTTAGGGTGTTTGGGGGGTGCTTTCACTCTATTTTTGGGGTAATTTGGAGCTGTAATTTGGGGTATTTGGGAGTGATGCTACAGCTAGGTTTGGGGTGATTTTTGGCTGCCTTTAGGGTGATTCATGGATGGACTTTTGATGGTTTGGAGCAGCTTTAATGGATGCTTTTCTAGGCTATTTTAGGTAGTGAATTTTTGTGGTTTAGGGTCCGTTTTAGGATAAATTTATGGCTAGTTTTCGAGTTGTATTTTCACGGCATTTTGGAGTTGAAAATGAGGTGTTTGGCTGGGATTTTGCACTTGTTTGTTCAACAGTTTTGCTGCAGAGCTTGGCTGCGTTTTTAGGGCTAAAATGAAGGTGTTTTGGAGGAGAAAGAAGGTGCTTTGAGCTGGTGGAAATGTGGTGGTTTTCAACTCGTATTTTGATGGTTTAATGGAACTTTTTGTAGGAAGAAGAGGGTTTTTTATATTGAAGAGATTCTCAAATGCCGACTGCTTAGGGCTTAGGGATCTGATGTGCGTGTAGAGTCTAGGGTGTTAGTGTTATTTTATAGGTTAGGTCTAGGCTATTATTTGGGTTTAAGGGTATTGGGCTCAAGGAATGAGCTAGAAACTTGGGCTTTTATGACTAGATTTGCTTAAAATTAGCTTAATTAATTAAAAATCTATACATATAGAAATATTACAAAAAATATTAATTATCGCTACTTAAGTGAAAAAATAATTATTAAAATAAATCTAACCATTAAAATAAAACTATTTTTTTCTATATTTTTGAATATTAAAAATGACTACAACACATTAAATAAACTATTATTTTTTTGTGATTTTTATTTTCTTATAATAAAATAAAGTAAAACAGTACAAAATTAGTTGAAGTAGTGGTATTGAGCCTAAATTAAATATATACATGCTAAAAATATAAAACAAACTTGGGGATGGTCAAAAGTTATATGTCTACAGCTTCCCTTCTTTGACTGGAAATGCGAAGAGTTTTCAGACAAAGAATGACTAGATAGGTTTTTGACCCGACCCTTATTTAGGAAAACCGAAAGCTAAAAGAAAGGAGAATGTGACCGAACCCTGGTATCTGAGTTGTCTATATATCCTTGTCTATAAAAAGTCACGTCTAGTTCATAAATGAATAAGGTAATGGAGTATCGAGGTTGAGAGTCGAGCGAGGTGCCGTCGAGGTTTTAGTTTGCGGTCCGCGATCCCATTATTACACCAAAATCAAAAATGAAAAAGACTAACTAAGCCTATCAGCTACGAGTTATAAGTTTCTTATCTATAAATCCTTTGAATATTGATCTTGAGTCTTGGCTGACTCTTGCTACAGACTCCGATAGAAATCTTGATGCTCGTCAACTGTAGGTGCTGGTTCTTTCTTCAGTTTTGGGTCAAGGCGAGACAATGCGAAGCCTGTGACTTAAATCATATCTTAGGTAGTCCGCATCTTTGTCCGTTTCAGCATTCTTTGTTCACTTCTTTTTGTTTTTTCTTCTTTTCTTTATTCTGGATTAGGACACATTCCTTTTGTCATCTCAAATCCTGTGCCTCGTGGTCAGACCTGCTCAGACACCAAAACAAATAAACGAACTAAATTTTTCTTCCCCAATTTTCACTAGGAAAATTTCGTGACTTATTTGTAACTAATATCTAAGCTTCTTTTTTTTTGAAAGCGATAAAATAAAGATTATGTGCCTTTAAAAGGAAAACCAACTAGGGAATGGAGGCCCTTTGTTAGCAAAAGGCAACTAGGGAATGGAGGCCCTATTTCTAAAATCTCAACTAGGGCGTGGAGGCCCTATGTTGGAAAAAGGCGACTAGAGAACAGAGGCCCTATGTATAAAATCTCAACTAGGGAATGGAGGCCCTATGTTGGCAAAAGGCGACTAGGGAATGGAGGCCCTATGTTGGCAAAAGACGATTAGGGAATGGAGGCCCTATGTCTAAAAATCTCAACTCAGGGATTAGAGCCCTAATGTTGGCAAAAAAGGCGACTAGGGAATGGAGGCCCTATGTCTAAAAATCTCAACTCAGGTATTGGAGCCCTAATGTTGTCAAAAAATGCGACTAGGGAATGGAAACCCTTTGTCTAAAATGAACCAAGAAGGAGTTCTTTTCTCTCTTTTTCTTTTTTATTTAGAAAAATCATCATTTTTCTCTTTTGCGAATGTCATTCTTTTAAACAAATTGCCCAACGCCTCTTTTTTTTTTTAAATCGAGACATCATTTTTTTTCAAAATATCCTAAGAGAATTCCTCATACTAGGTTTTCTATCTTAGAAGAAAGATTCATCAGACTAAGATTTCCATCATAGTAGAAAATTCATCAGACAAGATTTCCTATCTTAGGATAAGTATTCATCAGACTAAGATTTTAATCCTAGGAGAAAGTTCATCAGAATAGGTCTCTTTTCTTATCTTAGGAGAAAAATTCATCACACTAAGATTTCGATCCTAGGAGACAATTCATCTGACTAGGTCCCGTTTTTTGTTATCTTAGGAGAAAGATTCATCAGACTAAGACTTATATCCTAGGAGAAAGATTCAGCAGACTAGGTTTTCTATCTTAGGAGAAAAATTCATCAGACTAAGATTTTGATCCTAGGAGAAAATTCATCAGACTAGGTCCCTTTTTCTATTATCTTAGGAGAAAGATTAATCAGATTAACATTTCTATCCTAGGAGAAAGTTCATCAGACTAGTCTTCTATCTTAGGAGAAAAATCCATCAGATTATTATTTTGATCCTAGGAGAAAATTCATCAGACTAAGTTTCTTTTTTTTTATTATCTTAGGATAAAGATTTATCAGACTAGTATTTCTATTGAAGGAGAAAGTTTATTCGACTAGTCTTCTATCTTAGGAGAAAAATTTATCAGACTAAGATTTTGATCCTAGGATAGAGTTCATCAGACTAGGTACATTTTTGTTATCTTAGGAGAAAAATTCATCAAACTATGATTTCTATTTTAGGAGCAATTTCATCTGACTAGGTCTTCTATCATAGGAGAAAAATTAATCAAACTAAGATTTTGATCCTAGGAAAAAATTCATCAGACTAGGTCTTCTATCTTTGGAGAAAGATTCATCAGACTAATATTTCGATCTTAAGAGAAAGTTCATCAGACTAGAATTTATATTAGGAGGAAAATCCATTAGACTATGAATTTTTATCCTAGGAGGAAAATTGTGAAAATCAATGGCAAGATTTTATGCACAATATCAAGTCAAATAAAGGCAATGATTTAGAAACTTCTGTTTTGTTGGCTCTTCTCTTCTTCTTCTTTTTTCTTCTTTTTTTTTTTATTCTTCTTTTTTCTCTCTTTTTAAACCACTTTCCTTGCATTGCTTTGTTCCTATTCAAACAAAGAAAAATTTGTCAGTTTTGAAAATGGTGGTCGGTTTGTAAACTTGAGTCTTGGGTAGCTTGGCTTCTGCTCAATCAGCTTGTGTCGGTTTCAAGAGACTTTGCTCTGCATCAACCCTAATTATTTCACACCCAGTGCCATATGTATTTGTGGCTCAATTAGCCTTATCCCAACGGAGATCTTTGCTCTGGTGACCTTTCCTGATATCTTGAATGACTTCCTACTTTTTGAGAAATTTGTCAGTTAGAAAGAATCACAAGTTATCTTTGCTAGCGCGAAGTATGCTGACAAGAGACTTTTTGGGGAAGCCTTTGCATGAATCCACAAGGCATGTTGAAAGTAACAACTGAGTGTACTGGCCAAATTTACTTTGTGCAATTGAAAAGCTGGTAGCAGAGTTTGAAATCTTTTCTTGCTTGTTTTGACGAGGACTAACTCGGAGTGAAGGACACAAAGATGCAAAGAAATAAGTATTAACAAGAAATGCCCTTGTCAGAAGGACAGAAGGAAGATTTTTTTTTTAATAACTAGCCCTATTGGTCATGACATGCATTTTGGACTCAACGACATGATCTATCAGACTAATCCAATCTTCCTTTTTGCCATTCTTATGAACTTTGAAGCCAGGCTTGTTCTTGCCAATTCTTTGCATCAACTTCATGTCTCACTTTCGACTAGTGGTGCCTCGAGAGATTTTCACCAACAAGCCTCTCTCATTTATTCATATCTACTTACCGTCACCTTACTGTGCCCTTTAGGGCTTTCACTAGTAAGACTCTCTTATTTTTCTTTTTCTTTTTCTTTTTCTTCCCCCTTTTATTTTTCTTTTGTGAGCACCTTGACAATGTTCTATGTCGTGTGAAAACCGTTTCTCATTGCATGCTTCTCTTAGCATTCTTGAAGGCATATCGGGAGGTCTTTATTTTGAAGGTTTTTGGATAGGTCTGTCCAAATTACCATTACAGAAAAAGGAAATACATTAAGAAAGGAGAGACAAGGACTGCAAACACCGAAAGCTACATCTCCTATAATCAACACACACGAGATCAATGTCCACTGTGCTTGGAAACACCTAGATCTGCACATGGAGTGCAGGGAGTAACCTGAGTACATCTGATGTCCCCCAAAACTCACACCACTACTTGGGGTTGTGAAGCGGTAGATGCAATTATAAATACCAAACACGAGTCGGGGTCGATTTCACAGAGGATTTTATGTGGGATTAGGTATATACCCAGTCTAATGTATAACGTGCCTAAAATTGCACTTTCACATATTCAATTGTATCTTTTCAACTTCTAATTTGCATGCTAATATTTGCAATTGAAAATCTAAGATACAATGTTTTTGGTGTTGTTTTTTTTTTCAAATTTATATAACATCTAGGGTCGTGAATCCACATTGGTGGTTACCTAATGGATTGTAGGCTCTAGGTCAAGTTTGTTTGGCCGGGGCTGTAATATAGCAATCATACACAGTGACCCACTCAATACCTCTCGGTAGTTAGAGTGATTTGGCCCAATTTATCTTTCTCTGGTCCAAATGGGTATTGCACAAAACAAGTGATATATGCTGAAGTCGGATCTTATTATCTCTAGATTCAACCCTTTAATTAGAGCTATTAATTTCTTCAGTTCACCCCAATTTCTTGTTATCCAAGCTTTCCTAAACTTAATCTTTCTTTATCAATTAGATAAGTCAATTTGACATGAATCAATATTTGCAACCATCAATTCTCAAATTCAAGGAAGAACTAGGCTAAATATCACTAACCCAATCACAAAAAAGCCCTAAATCAAACACCCATTAAGTACTCACACTAGGGTTAGGTCACAACCGTAGATAGAAATTTAGCTACTTATGAAAAATGAAGAAATTAAAGAAGAAACTAAGATAAAATTCATAATAGATGATTATGGAACAAAATCTAATGTTAAAATGTTAAACTATTACAAATCTACTCAGTACAATAAAGAACAACGGTTATCTATTCTCAGATACACCAAACTTATCTTAAAAATGACAAAAAGATATATTTATACTAAGGTAAAATTATCGGGCAAAATTTCCCCTGCGGAGATTGTGCAGTCGCACAATTATCTGTGTTGTTCGCACTTTGAGACTTGGCTCGACATGTTGGACTTCTGTGGCCGCACGATTCTGGATTGCGACCGCACTCCTTCAACTTATGCGGACCGCATAATTCTGAGTGTATCCACAATCTAGATTCTGCGGCTGCATAATAATGGTGCGCTATGCATTCTGACCTTGGGCTTTGGCATGGGGGACTTCTGCAGACCGCAAATTTCTGGAGCAGTCCACACTTCTTCATGGACCAAAATCATAACTCTCCGAAATTCATTTTCTGCGGCTGCACTATAATTGTGCAGTCCGCACTTTATAAAGGTAAACTTACGGAGGCCGCATCATGTTCTACGGCCGCACTTAATATTATGTGTTCCGCATTTTTCCCTTTTAGCCTGGTTTTGGTCCCTGTCCAAAATTACTCCTTCTTGAGTTGGATTTTATCTTTTTAGCTTATATTTTAACACTCCTGCAAGAAAGCACATTTTATTAGTTTTCGGGAATACATTTAAGAAATTTTGAGCTAAAACGAAAGTAAAAGAGCACAAGGAAGAAGTCAAAATCTCTATTTATTAACTCCCCTAAACTTAAGCTTTTGCTTGTCCTCAAGAAAATAAGGTAATTCCCACCTCCAAAAGACAAGAATTATTTTAGCTGGCCTTAGTTGAATCAATCACATATCAATTGGGACCAACAATTATCCAAAATATGTATGAATTATCAACAATGCAATAATTTGACTTTTTGAATACCAAAATTCTAATGTGACACTATAGAATCAAGAGTTGACTTTATTCATCAAGGAAGCTCGCTCTATCATGTAGGTCATTGTGGATCCCAAACTCCTCCTCCTCTACTCTCTGTTGGCATATCTCACTTTAGAATGTAAAACTGAATTCAAGGATTGTGAAAAGTTCGCTCATCTCTCTCAAAATAATGTCACAAGTACGGCTCTAAGTACCATATGATTGCCCCTCATGTAAATCACCACTAATGTAAGCTCATTCATCTTGAAATCATATAGGGATTTTTCGGGATGTAATGAAGGCTTTTGGACCAAGGTAGGACTTGATAGAATAGAATGGTTTTAACTTTCCTTAAGCGCTCCATTTTTTCTTTTTGGCTCATACTTTATCGAATCATTGAATCATTTTCTTTTTCATCGGGGGAACTAGAGAGACGCAGCGTCACTCTTTCTTAGTCATGATATTTCATTTTTCTCCTTTTCTATTTACTCCATGCCTTTCTTTTCTTTTCCTTTCCTTTTCTTCATTTCTTTCCTCTTCTTTGTACCTTTATATCACTTTCAAACTACTCGCCTCTCCCCCAAACTTATGTTTTAGCCAACAGTTTCTCAAGAATGCTAAGGAAAGATCGGGTGCCAAGAGAGGGTCATTACAAAACGAATAAAGGCTTGTAACATGGTTATTGAATGAAAAAGGGCTTAGGCTCAAATGGGTGGACTTGGGATATTACATTGTTAGGATGTGGAAGATTTCAATTTGGATAAAGGAGAGTCTACAATCATTTCTCAAGACATGCTGCACTTAAATTTCGCCTACAAAAACATATGGGCAAGTTCCAAACTATTAGCACGCGTACTTGGGCTTGCAACTAAATATCTCACCTATCACGCTGCTTGATTTCCAAAGAGAATGGAGTGGATGGCCCGTAACAATCCTAGTTAAGATTGAGAATCACAAATGTCTTGACTGAACCACTCGATGATTGCTTAAGTCAACACAAGAGTCAAAAGATCACAACTAGCGCTATTTTCTGCCAACGACTTGTTTTTAACCATAAGGCCATAGGTAAATATGTTGGTTCCAAGAGAAGCATGTTTGAGACCTTTTATTCATTCGTATTATTTTTTACCTAAACATAAAAGAAAAAATGGACTCAATCCCTTAAGAAGATTGTCACGCCATTCATCGTTGGGAAGAGCGGCCTAGTTCACACAAAATTCACCTTTGGAAAGAACCATTGCATTAGGAAAACCAAAGGCTTATTTCTATCTTAAACATAAAAATAAGCGAAGAAATCAAAAGAAGCTACTAAAGTGAATAAGAAGTTATAATACTTAAGAAAAATAAACTAAAGAAGCTATGAAGTAAACTACAAAAAGTAAGACAAATGAATATACAAACCGAGGGGAAATGAATATATACAACAAGTGAAAATGGAGGAATATATACATCACCAAATAGAAAATAAAGATAAAATAAAAAGATTATTAGAGTTATTACATGCCAAATGTCAATATAATAAAAAATCATCCAAATAGACTTCCCCCTGAATAAAAGTAAGCATTGTCCTCAATGTTTAACAAAAATAAGAATAAAGAAGGGCAGAGAGTTAAGAGAACTTCCTATGTGGTATCAGTGTGCATGGAATAATCAGCAACCTTAGTCTCCTACAAATGTATCTCGTCATCACCTGGTTGAAGGACAACAGGGCTGCGGAGAATCTGTAACCTTTCCTCAGCGGTGTGGTTAGTAAGGTCTGGCTCTTTAGATTGGCTAGTTGCTTCCTGTGATGCCTCAGGTATTGATGGTACTAATGGTGCTGCGGGTGCCAGTGGTGCTATCTCCATCTAAAGGTCAAGTGGAATATCCCTAGCTGAAGCAAGCTTGGCCACATCTTTTCTCAATTTATCCATTGAATTCTTTGAAGCCTGAGATCTCCGCATCTTTTTCACCTGTTTGCCCAACTCCTCAATGACTTCAGCATGTACCACCAGAGTCTCCATAATGGTCTTCTAATTTTCCAGGATCTTTAATAATATTTCCTCCACTGACGGAGGTACCTGTGGTACTGCTAGGGCAAAAGATTGTGCTGCAACAACAGTAGATATGTCATACAGCTTTGAAGTAGCTTCTTGTGTCTAGTTGTTGAGACTCGCCAATATATGGGACACCAGTGAGTTGCATCACCTACAGCGAGTATTTATAAATACTTGGCTACCTCTACTTCTTCAATTCCCGCGTAAGTGTTCAAAGAGTAGGAGTCAAATCTGACTTTCAGATTTTTGACCTTTGTGATCATGGTACCCTTCATTATGTGAGCCACATTGGTATAAAATTCTTTGACTAAGTGCTCATTTGCATCGATGACACTTTGGGTGAACCACTTCCACCTTTTTTGCTCCTAGAACTGTCTAAGGACATTTGGATTATGAATGTCCAAATTCTTAATTAAGAATTGTCACTCCAGTGTGAGCAATCTCTGAGGCCACCACTCTCTGAACCATGTGAAGGCCGTCAAACTCACAAACCAATCCTCCAATATTTTCTTCTTCTTTAACATCTCAAATCCACCGACTCTAGTGTCACCTCATCTACCATCATCTAGGATATCATCAACATCATCATCTAAATCAATTGGTGCAGGAGGAGTGTGTGTATAGGAGGGCTATGAAGCCTGTCTAACAGCATCTGAACCCTCAAAAGAACTTGTTGAGGTGGAGGATTCATCACGGATCTGGTATCTCCCTTAAACTTGCTATGATTGTGCTTCCGGCTGTGCTTGCACAGAGTGCCCTCTGAAGCTTCTCTAGACGGTGCATATTCACTGGTGTCTGAAGATTCTGGGACTCTTTTGGCAATAACCTTCTTGTTTGTTGCTCTATGTTATGGAGAGTGGTAGGTTACTCTTGCCTAGGCATCGGCCTTGCGAGGGTTCAGCCCTCCCTTTTGATGTATCATCTCTCCTACATGATCTAACCATTGTCTACAACATAGTTAGAGGAATCAGTTAAAGTTGAAGGTCATAGTGTACACAGATTCATACATGATAGTTGCAAAAAACAGACTCAGAAGAGGCAATGCGGACCGCATAAAAGTGAGTGCGGCCACTGATTTCCAAGTGCAAACCACCAATTTCAAAGTGCAGCCGCATATTTAAAAGTGCGGACCGCACAATTTAAGTGTGTCTGCGCAACCCTTGGTTCAGACCACCGGGTCTCTAAACTTCCAATAGTGTGGTAGCACACATTTTTCTGCGGATTGCAAAATTTTGCAGGCATACTTTGGCCCTAAATTGTGAGACCTACAGACCGCACAAAATTGTGTGGCCGCACAATTTGAAATTACGCAGTCGTACTTTAAGGTTCATGCAATTATTTACAAATTAGACATAGTTTTTGCAAATAAACATGATCAATGGCCTACCGGTCCCTAATGAGCATACATGATATTACCTAACTGATTCTAAGCACATAGGACCAATCAATTAACATTTTAGTACTACAAAATAACCCTAAAACAAAAGGACAAAACTAAGGAAATTGAAAAATCTAAAGATTTAATGAACGTACCAGTGATGAAGGATGCAAAAAAGGATCTAGATTGATGAAATGAGTGTGAAGTGTGGAACAATTGGACGTGCACCGTGCTTGCTTAGGCCTCAAGACTTCAGAGTGTGTAAAGTTGTGAATGGTGCACTAAATTTCTATCTATCGGCTGACCCAATCATTCAAGAGTGGGTGTGACCACAAAATCTGTGTCAAACGCATTATTTTGTGAGCGGCCATAGATTGGCCTGGAAATTTGATAGACCAACTTTGGAGAGCTTGAAATTTTGGTCTTCCAGTTGTGCGACCACACATAGAATTGTGCAGTCGTAAAGTGATTGTGCGGTTCGCATAATTAGTGTACGGTCTGCGTAATTAATATGCGGTCCACTTTTTTGCAATACTTATCCAAATTTTTCATGCACATTCCTTGCTATGTACATCCATTCCTGCATATATTTCAAAACTAGTTAGCATAAAATAAAGCCTATATAATGAAAAAGAAAAGGACACATGGGTTGCCTCCCAAGAAGCACTTGATTTAACGTTGCGGCATGACGCAGATTACCAATCATTTGAAATGAAGGACCTCCACAATGTGGCCATCATCAACCTTGCCAAAGTAGTGTTTTATCTAGTGCCCATTGACTCTAAATACCTCATCATTCTTATTTCTCAAGTCCAAAGCACCAAAGGGGGTTACATTCACCACTTCAAATGGGCCACTCCATTTAGACTTCAACTTTCCTTAACACATCCATAATCGAGATCTGAACAATAGCACGAGATCACCTTCTTTAAACTCCTTGTTGTGGATGCACTTGTCTTGGAGGTACTTCATCGTCTGCTTGTATATGGATGAGCTTGCATCAGTATGGTATCGTAATTCTTCTAGCTCATTCAATTGTGCCACCCTTAAGTTTGGGCGATATCCCACTCGAGGTTCAACTTCTTCAAATCCCACATGGCCTTATGCTGAAGTTCCACCGGAAGATAACACGCCTTCCCAAACACCAATCGATATAGAGATGTCCTAATCGGTGTTTTGTAGGCTGTCCTTTAGGCCCAAAGAGCATCATCAAGATTTCTTGACCAAACCATCTAGTTGGAATTCATAGTCTTTGACAAAATACTCTTGATCTCCTGGTTGGAGACTTCAACTTGTCCTTTTGCTTGAGGATGGTAGAGGGTCGATACTTTGTGAGTGACACTATACTTTATGAGTAAGGTATCAAAAGCCTTGTTGCAAAAATATGATCCCCCATCACTAATAATGGCCCTAGGAGTACTGAATCATGTAAATATATTTTTCTTCAAAAATGCCACCACACTTCAAGCTTCGTTGTTGGGTAAAGCCACGACTTCAACCCATTTCGACACATAGTCCACAGCTACAAATATGTAAGTGGTCCCACAAGATCTCACAAACGGTCCCATGATATCAATGCCCCATACATCAAAGATGTTCATATCCAAGATGGTGGTGAGGGAAATCTCGTTCTTCTTAGAAATACCACCAGCCCTTTGACATTCATCACAACGCATGAATAGATCACTAACATCCTTGTAGAGAGTAGGCCAATAGAATCCACAACTCAAAACTTTTATGTCGTTCTAGTTCCACCATGGTGACCACCATACGGTGAAGAGTGGAAAACCTCAAGAACTTCCACTTTTTCTTTCTCTAGCACACATCTTTCAATCACACCATCGGCGTAAATACAGAAGACATACGGTTCATCCCAATAATAGCCAAGGCAATCCTATTTGAGCTTCTTCCTTTGGTTTGAAGAGAAATCATTTGGTACAATGCCACTCAAAATATAGTTTGCTAAATCGGCAAACCATGGCATCCCGGTCATTGTAGTGGCTAGCAACTTTTCATCGGGGAAGATATCATTGATCTCAAGGCTGTCATGTGGCCTCCCCTCCTCCTCCAATTGGGAGAAGTGGTACGCCACTTGATTTTCACTCCTTTTTCGGTCTTGGATCTCTATATCAAACTCTTGCAATAGAAGCACCCACCGCATTAACCTTGCATTAGAATCTTTCTAGCTCATCAAGTATCGAAGCGCCGCATGGTCAGTGTGAACAATCACCTTTGTACCCATCAAATACTGGACGAACTTCTCCATAGCAAAGACAATAAAAAGTAGCTCTTTTTCAGTCACTATGTAACTGACTTGCGCATCATTCATGATCTCTCTAGCATTGTAGACTGGATTGAAAATTTTGTTGATTTTTTCCCCAAAACTGCTCCAACCGCCACATCAGTAGTGTCACACATGAGCTCAAAAGGCAAGCTCTAATCAGGTGTGATGACAGTAGGAGTAGTAGTCAATTTGAACTTGAGCAATTCTATGCCTTCATACAATCTTCGTTGAAATGCAACTTGGTATCCTTCCCCAAAAGTTTACACAAAGGGTTTACCACCTTGGAAAAGTCATTGATGAATCGGCGGTAGATCCCCGCATGACCCAAGAAGCTCCTCACTCCCTTCATGGATGTAGGGGGAGTTTGGAGATCACCTCAATTTTGGTCTTGTCGACCTTAATACCATGCTTTGAAATTTTGAGGTGGAGGACTATGCCTTCCTCGACCATAAAATGACATTTCACCCAATTCAACACCAAATTTGTCACCTCACATCTATCCAAGGCCTTATCCAATTTTGTCAAGCAATCATCAAAAGAATTCCCAACCACGAAAAATCATCCATGAAGAACTCAAGAATGTCTTCCACCATGTCGGTGAATAAGCATCACACACCGTTGAAAAGTTCCCAGTGCATTACACAAACAAAATAACATCCGCGATAATGCAAAAGAACCATATGGACAAGTGAAAGTAGTCTTTTTTTATACTCCAGAGCAATGATAATTTGATTGTAGCCGAAATACCCATCGAGGAGATAATAAAAAGCCCGGCCATCCAACCTATCAAGCATTAGATCAAGTAAGGGAAGTGGAAAATGATATTTTCTTGTGACTTTTGTATATGGTGAAATTAGAGAGTTCAATTTCTCATCACTAAGGCATTGGGAAGATCACCTCGAAGGCTCGAGGCTGCGAAACCACCTCAAAAGCTCGAGGACGCGGCCGAGTATCTATTCTCGAGGGTCGACATTGCTCGACCCAAGGACATTAATGATTGCGGAAGTTTACCAAGACACGTAGCTAGGGATGACACATATAGCGGGCTACACAGCCTAGCAGACCAGTAGAGGTGCCTCGCCTGGCATAGTACAAATTCAACATCGATATATCGGATATTGTCTTCATCCTCAGCAGAATAAAAGATTCCATTTGGCCCAGGCCTGTGCAATCGGATCCTTCACAATGGAATCATAACTTAATATATGAATTTCACAACACACATGGCCACGGGATTGTGGATTGCCACCAGCTTTGAAAGGAAGTAGCTAGACTACTCAACAAGGGTCATCTTCAAAAACTCCTAAGTGATAGGGCCAAGAACCAGTTTTGAGAAAGAGAGGAGACCAAGAAGAACGAAACGAATGATCCACAACATGTATTCCACATGATCTTGGGAGGCGTTGACACCCCGTAAAAAACCGTAATGAGAAGGACAAAAATATCCGTCACTAGAGAAAAGCTAACCTGGGGGTACATTACCCGAGGACACCCTCACATTCAGCAAAGAGGACATTGAGACCTTGTCTCAACCTCACAACGACACATTAGCAATCTCTTTCCACGTAAATACATTTCAAGTAAAACACGTACTCATGGATCCAAGTAGCTCAGCCAACATTATCAGTTCAAGTGTAATAGAGCGGCTCAGACTACTCGATCAAATCGTGCCCGCCACTCGAGTCCCCAAAGGATTCAGTATGGCAAGCGAAATGACAAAAGGAGAAATCACCCTCCTGGTCAACGTGGCCAACATGACCCTGAATGTCAAATTTCATGTCATCGAAGGATACATGAGGTGCAACACCTTGTTCGGCAGATCATGGATACACTGCATAAGAGCAGTACCATCCACCCTCCACCAAATAATGAAATTCCCGACAAAAGATGGGATTAAAACCGGCTACGGGAACAACATGCAACGATGGAAATGTTTGACGTGCATGATGTGACACCAAAATCGATACCTCTGCCCAAGAAAAAACCAAAGGATAATCAAACTACAACTTCAGCTAAGCCCGATTGAACAAAATAGAGGACCATACCACATCCTCATCGCAAGCGAATGAGACATATCGGACCTCGTAACACCGCCGGCACATCCCCCGCTAAGGTATCACCATCTCTCTTATTCATTTTATATTTCACACTAACTCTTATGTACATGCCCGATCGAAGTGCTCGAGATGCCGATCTAGAAAGAAGCCCTTAAGGTTTTAAAGCATCCGTTGCACTCTTTTCCTTCGGCCAAGTTTATATCCCAACAAGGGTTTTTACCGGCAAGGTTTTTTAACGAGGCAACATCTATATTCTACCTAAGGAAGACTCAAAAAGGATTCAAGGATTATTTTGCAATCAACCTCGAACACTGCGGGCTATCCCCTTGGATGACCATTCATCGGAAAAACCAAGAAGCATCAAACGGGGTCCCCAAAGGAAAATGATTTACTGGGCCAAACGGTCGAGCGAGCCATGTCCGTATAGCTAGGCCCCCAACGGCGAGAACATGTATATGTGCACCAAGTATTCGGAGAGTAAATTTCATTAAAACATTTTGATGCTTCAAAGGAAAATCAAATGTTCTAGCAAAAAACATCTCCAAAACAAAAAGTGTACCAAACAATCGGAGATTGGTATCGATAAATCTATCTCCAAACGACCTCCAAGTCGGGACTCCAAGCATATAAGCCCTCAACGAGGCAACATAAATATCACAAAATGACTCCAAGGCTGAAAGTGCCCCGAACACTCGGGGATTGGTGTCAAAATCTCAAAAATCATATGACCTTAGGGTCGTAATTGCCAAAGTCGTAAGCCCTCAATGAGGCAACACCAAGCTTACAAGTAAACGGCTTTCGAGCCAGGATTCCCTCGTTAAATCGGGGACTATCGCCAAGCACCATTCATTAAAAACCTGAGGCTATAAGACCCCGAGCAGGTAGACTTGGTCTCGTAAGACCTACATAAGGCAGCAACAACATTTATAAGACCTCAAGCAAGGCATGATTCACACTTGTACCAAGTGGCAACATCTGTAAGACCTCAAGTAAGGCATGAATTATACTTGTACCAAGTACCTAAAAACTGTAAGACCTCAACGGCATGAATATTTTGTAAGACCTTGCTAAAGGCATAAACCCGATCTCAAGGTTTAGGCTATATATAGAACTTGTAAGACCCCTAAAAAGGTATATCCTCGATATAGATGCCCAAACTACTTCACTTGGGATCAAATAAGGTTGTAGCTAAGCACAAATGACTACGGTCAAAAGGATGTACCAGCCAAACCAACATGACTCGGGGATGCCTGACTATCGCTACAAAATCATAGGCCTTTAATTAATTCAAATCTACTTCGAAAAGAACCGGTTCAATAGGCTACCCTCGGTATAGGCAAAAAAGCTTCGACTATGTCAACTTTAAATCACAGGCTTCGAGCTACTCAGCCTCGGAGCCAAACCTCCCGAGGCGCTCGATCATCACCACAAAATGGCTCGTAATCGAGGTTCTTCTCAAATCGTCGAAGAGTTAGGCAAAAATCATCACAAATTCCTTAACGATGGGAAAATAAAGCCCATATAAAAGGTCGCTTCAACCAAAGGCGTATGAGCTGTTGTTGCCAGCCCGTGCAATTTTTAAAGCTTGAGGGTCGAATAAGCTCGAATCAAAACCCGATTAGGAGACTGAACACAAAATAGTTATCTAAAAATTCCCAGAGCAAAAAGCATAAGAACTTAAATGCCAGGTTACACTAAATGGTCTCTTCGACCCGAAGGTTAATGAGCCATTATCGCCAGCTTAATTAGCCCCAGGGCCATATCACGAATGTAAGGATTCCTACCAAATGAAAGACTAGTTCGCCTGGAAAAATTCAAGATAGAAAGAGATACGGAGAAAATAAAGCTGCAAGGGTTTCATTATACATATATACATAAAATGCAATCTCCGTCTACAAATATGATTTTAAAATACTACATACAGATGGAAAAAATCTATGCTCCTCTTGGGAGCTATCGCCCACCGGCCTCAACTTCAATTTCCCCAACGTAAGATAGATGTAACCCAGCATCACACTTGTCCACCCTCGCTCACGCTAACCCTTTTAAGAGAATAAATCCCCTAGCACAGATCTCCTCGAGAGTCTTCCTTCGTGACTTGCAACGAGCATATTCTTTAATCCTCCTCTAACGATCGAGTATCCTTCTCAACTCAACTTGAGCATCAGCATCATCCTTTAAGTGGATCACCTTCTCTTGGTTAGCCTTAGTTCAACTCATTACAGCTTCAGCTCAAGCATCAACGATCTTGGACCTTACTTTTGAAAGCTCGGATTCGAGCTTCGCAATCGTGTCTGCTGCCCATTCTTTTTGTATGAAAAGTAGGAGTACGAAATGTCGTAGGTAAAGCTGTTTGCTTGAGCATAAGCATTGTTACATGCTAAGCGGAGTTGGGCCTCAAGGTCTGGAACATTATCCAGGACATCCCTCTCCTCTAAATCCTGAACCTTCACTAGTGCTCTTAACTCATCACATTCACTCTCGGTTCGGCCGGTTTAATCCCAAAGACGCTCCAGGGCCTCTGTCCTGTTCTGCAACTAAAATTAATGAATTATTAGCCTTAGAATCCAGGAGGCGGGGTGCATACTCACCCGGGCTAAAAAAGTTACTTGCTCCTCCAAAAAGCTCTCATAATTCATGCTCCGGCTTGCCTCATACCACAAATGTTCCAGCTTGGCTTTTTTTCATCGCACAGGAACCTAAGGGATTTGTACTCATCTAGAGCTATTTGTAATTGGTCTTCATGACGAAGCAACCCAGACTTATGTTTGTCAAAGCCGTGCAAAAGGAAACCCAATAAGAAAGTCAAGGCGCAAAATTCAAAGGGCCTATTTCGAAACTCACCATGAAGTGCAGCCGCTGGGCTTCCTCGAAGGCCGAACGTGCGTCCATTAACCTAGCTCCCTGGTCTCTAAAATATTTGACTCTGGTCAAGACACAGTTGCTCCGACTGGAAGACCACAAATCTCTAGTATTGCCCGAAGAACTATCAGCATAATGAGAAGGCAGTGGCAATAGAGAAACCACCTTTTTAGAACCAGGGACCACGAGCACGGTAGGCTCGGATGATGCTTTCATCCCGGAACTCGGGTCCAGCCTCGCTCTGCTTTAAACGTCATTAACCTATAAAGGCATCTCCCACTTATTGTTGTCGTTCTTTAGTCCACAGGCTAGCAATCATTCCTCCTCCTCAAGGGAGCGTGTCATCACATCGGAAGGCTCTATGATTCCTACAACAACAAGATTAATATACAGAAAAATACACAGCTCGCCACTTGTTCTCATCACAAGTCGAGTGGGTCGCCAACTTTCGAACCCAATCCGTCAGATCGGGTACGTCATCTGGCGCCCAAGCCATCGCTGAAAAAGAATAAAAGATGGCATGGTCACGATATCAGCCTTCGCCACTAGAAAAATTGAGAAGGTACGGAATGTACCACTTATGTGTATAATTCCATTCTTCGGGGAATGGCATAAATTCCACAGGAATGATATCAGCCACTCGTACTCGAACGAATCGACTCATCCACTCTCGATCTTAATTCTCTTTATCATCGATGACGAAGGGTATGGTTGACCATCATTACAAGGTTAACAGGCCCCGATGATGAATGGGATGATACAACTTGATGTGACAACTGAGCGTGAAGTGCAGACCTGCCTTATCCATGAAAAATCTCATCATAAACACTATCTGCCGAAATGACAAATGGATCTGCGCCAAAGTAACCCGATACTTCAAACAGAAATCTTGCACAACCCTATCAAGGGGGCTCAGTGTGAAGGGATACCTGTACACATTCAAGAATCCTTCGACATTATTCGTGATGCCCTCATCTAGGGAAAGTATCTGCAATACTGTTTTCTCCCCTAGCCACGGTATTTTCTCACTAACCTAAGGTATTCTTCTCTTATCGAAGAAGAAATATTCGAGGTATGCTCTTGTTGGTCCTGAATATCGGAGGCAGAATTCTCCATTCTCTACTGAATAGACCCCGATGTAGTGGTCATGGAGGTGACAAAATCAGAGAGCTAGAGCAAAAATTTGTGCGAGTACGTCAGGACTAAAATAATAGAAGGTTCAACAAAGAAAAGGAAAAATAACCACTTGAAATAATGGGATCTCCAAAGAGGCTCAAACAACCCTATATATGGGAAAAGCAGCAACGACCCGCTTGCCTTAAAAGCCAACGTCATCATTACCAATCTCGAGGTGGTACCTAACCTCGATAATCTCCATCAAGAGAAGTTAGGCTTCAACAAGTTGACAACATTATTGCCAATCCTGAGGTGGTACCAGACCTTGAGAATCTCCACCAAAAAGAAAGTTAGGCTCTATTAAGCCAACGACATCTTTGCTAGTCCCGAGGTAGTACCCGACCTAGAGAACCTCCATCTAGAGAAGTTAGGCTTCAGGAAACCAACAACATCCTCACCTATCCCAATGTGGTACCCGACCTCGATGGTCACCACCAATAAGAAAGTTAGGCTCTAGGAAGCCAACAACATCTTTGCCCGTCCCGAGGTGGTACCGAACCTCGATGACACCCATCAAAAGGGAGTTAGGCTCCAGGAAACCAACAACATCATCAATCCTGAGGTGGTACCCGACGTCGAAGACCTCCATCAAAGAAAAGTTAGGCTCCAGATAGTTGACAACATTATTGCCAATTCTGAGGTGGTACTCGACCTCGAGGATATCTACCAAGAAGAAGTTATACTCCAAAGAAATAAACATTAAAACTCTACCCATATGGGCTTGACCACGGGATACCATCTAAGTTCTAATAAAACATCATTTGTGATCTACATACAACGCCTTAGGGCTATCTATGCTAAGTTCAAAGCAGTTTTCCGGGTGGTTCAGGTTTGAACGTACCTCGCTCAGAGACTACCCTCGATAGCTCAAAGGCAGGCCCAATTCTAGGGCTCCCGAGCGAATTTCCCTCGATGAGTATTGCAAGGCCTAAAATGGTTCTGGAAAGTCTGAAGGTTCGAGGTGTTATCTTCATTCGACCCGATCCGGGTTTGATCCGAGGAAATGAAAAGGATCCAAGGGGAGCTGTACTAAACAACCAAGGGTCAGAGAAAAACTCCCACTTGGGCTCTATATCGAAAATGACCACCAGGATCATGCGTTCAAGGTTTACATTAGCATAAATAAAAGGAAAATAGCTGGTACCAAAGACAGAATTAAAGAAAAAAATTTGTATTCGTGAATATTCGATTATAACAGCCCACAAAAGGTCCTTACGCATGGTTACAATAGCCCACGAGGGGTCCTTGTGCAGCTACTTCAAGTCCACTTCTTGGGACATTGTGATGTGCAAGATACCGACCAAAGATGCCACTGTAGAGTGCACCAGGCCAGGGAAGGAGGTTGAGTAGCAGTGTATAGTCCGACCACCCTCATGAGCAACGATTTATAGTCCAAGGCATTCTTAAGATGGGAGGGATTGGCCTCCCTGTCTCACCACCTTGAGCCAGTGACGATAGTAGCAACAAGAATAATAATAACAAAAACAAATTAGTGCAATCCCGCTCGACAAGAGAAAGCCCTAGGAGAGGGATGCGGCATGATTGATGAAAACACCATACAGCCGTAGGACTACAAGGCTCAAACATAAAAAATAGCAGTAAAAGAAGATGATGAGAAAAAAATGATGAATAGATCTAGAAAGACACTTCGATAAAATGATAGTATCGGAAGGCCCCCATTTATAAGGAATGATAATGTGACAAGAGCACCACCAATGCCTTCAAAAGACGGATCAATAGGCATAATCAATGCTTTTTTGAAAATTGAGTCGGCGACGGCACTGTCGCTTTGAAGAATGAGAATTGGTAGCGTATTAAATAGCACTAAAAAGACAAGTCTATGGGGCGCCGCGCTTATCAAAGGATTATGTGATAGGTCGATATCAATTGTATGGCGATATCACGGGAAGTCCAAAGAGTCAAATGTCCAAATCGTTTCTTGTTGCTATTCTATAAGAAACGCGGGAACTATCTTTATACAATGAAATCAGAGAGACCAATTTCTCGTCACTAAGGCACTCGGAAGATCACCTCAAAGGCTCGAGGCCGCAGCCGAGTATCTCTCATTGAGGGTCTATAATGCTCGACCCCGGGATAGTAATGATTGCGACAGCTTCTTAAGACACGCAGCTAGGGCTAAGATAGCCTAGCGGGCTATTTTGAACCTAAATCAGGGCATCATTCAGCTGTCCCATATCCATATCTTTGTACTCAATAAATTTTTTACTATATTGAGACTCCTCTCCTATATAAAGGGGATCCATATCATTATGTAAGCTCTCTGGTGCACCAGTTACTCCACACAAATATATGAAGAACATTCTCTCTATTGTCTATCATACTTTCTTGTTATTATTGATTATATTTATTATTTTCGTACTTGTTCATCATTTATTGCTTATCATTGGCCATAAGGAGCCCTTATTAATTCTGACATAACTGTTATCCCTACCCCGATCGCCCCCGATAGCTCGTTATCAAGCTACTGGATCAACCTCGAAGCCCCGTATCAACAAGCTTGAGGCCTCGATTGTCAGCCTCTTGGTTTGATTATCACCTCATTTTTAGCTCTTATTTCGTCTCTAAACTTCATATACGTAGCATCATCTACTTAACAACTAGCATAAAAATAGATCA
>MU698705.1:0-58136 GCA_026770625.1 Nicotiana glauca | reverse complement strand
CGTATCAACAAGCTTGAGGCCTCGATTGTCAGCCTCTTGGTTTGATTATCACCTCATTTTTAGCTCTTATTTCGTCTCTAAACTTCATATACGTAGCATCATCTGCTTAACAACTAGCATAAAAATAGATCACATATTTTTAGAGTCCCATAAAAAAATTTAATTTTTATTACCATTTTCACGGTAAAAAACTTTGTTGAGCTTGCGATAGTCGATACACACCATCCATTCTATCACCGTCTTTGTGGGAATCAACTCGTTCTTGTCATTGGTAACCACAATCATGCCCCTTTTCTTTGGGATACGTTGCACTGGAGAAGTCTGTGAACTATCGATAACGGGTAAACAAACCCGGCATCCATCAACTTTATGATATCCTTCTTGACCACCTCTTGCATTGCTTCATTTAGCCTCCTTCGGTGTTCAACAGAGGGTTCGGCACCCTCCTCCAAAATAATCTTGTGCATGCAAAACGTAGGGCTTATGGCCCGAGTATCTGCCAATGTTCATCTGATTACTCTCTTCCTCCTTTGTAGCACCTCCAATGTGGACTCTACCTACATGTTAGTCAAAAAAGAGGAAAGAATAATCGATAACGTAGAATAAGATCCAAGCAATCCATACCTTAGATGTGGAGGCAATGGCTTGAACTCCAAAGTGGGAGGCTCCTTGGTTGAGGGCTTTGTTGGAGGAATCTTTCCATTTTCAAGATCCAAGGATAGCTTTCGGGGCTCATAAGTGGACGACCGCATTTCTTGAAATTCATTCACATACCCCACATAGCCTTCTTTATCCTCATTAGCATCAAGGTTGAGCAAAACAACTTCCAAATTATCCTCAAAATTCATTGTAGCACTAGCATTATTAATAATAAAATTAGTCACTAAATCTACGAACAAACAAATACCATTGCTATTTGGTTGCCTCATAGATTTGCACACATGGAAGACCACCTTTTCATCACCCACCTAGAAAGTGAGCTCACCGGCTTTCACATCAACAAGAGCCTTCCCTGTAGCAAGGAGAGGACTATCCAAAATAATAGGCACCTCATAGACCACTTCATAATCAAGGATAACATAGTCCGCCGGGACGATGAACTTGTCAACATGAATCAACACATCATCGATAATACCCAAAGGCCTCTTTGTTGTATGATCCGCCATTTACAACCTTATGGATGTGGGTCTTAGTTTCCCAATCCCCAAAGTCTTGAACACCGAGTAGGGCATCAAGTTGATACTTTCCCCAAGATCACATAAAGCTTTGGCAAAGTTGGCACTTCCAATTGTACATGGAATTGTGAAAGCTCCTGGATCTTCCAATTTCGGAGCCATTGAGTGCATAATAGCACTCACTTTATGTGTCATCTTAATAATCTCACAATTCATTGATAATTTCTTTGTCACCAAATCCTTCATGAACTATGCATAACCCGGCATTCGCTCCAAAGCATCAACCAATGGTACATTGATAGACAAACTGTTTATCATGTCAATAAACTTTTTAAATTGATTCTAGCTATTTTTCTTGGCAAGACTTTGAGGGTGTGGAGGAGGAGTCATTGGCATTGGTGACTTAGCCTCTAGCACTACCACTTCTGCCATGTCAATTACATGTTCCCTAGATGGGTTCACTTCTTCTTGTGTCTCCTCCACAATTTCATCAATATCCGTTCTCAGCTCCTCATTTGCTTGAACCGCATTGCTTGGAATTTCATCTTTTTAAACCACTATATCATCATCCACAATTCTTCTTTGATTTGAGGTGGTTGCATCTCTACATTTTCCCCTTCTTGTATTCACGGCCATAGTATATCCCGTATTATGCCCACCCTTTGGGTTCACCACCATATCACTTTGTAGTGCCCCTTTAGGACGAGTTTTCAAAGATTGCGAGATTTGGTCTAATTGAACTTCCAAATAGCGAATTTTTCACGACCCCAAACCCGGTCATGATGGCGCCCTGCCGCGAGGCTGGGCAAGCCTGACCAACACCTTCTCAATACAACGATTCATCCCAAACATGAAGCAATAAGGGGAACATGGCAACTTTAACCACAAATTCTGAATAACTGAAAAGATAATGTACGAATGGAAACCACGACTGAACAAGTACTCCCAAGACTTGGGGTCACGAGTATAGAGCCTCTAACAAAAAAAACAAGTACAAGTCTGAAAGATGAAATACAAATATCTGAATAACAAGAAATAACTGATAAGAACAGAGCAATTGGTCCTGCGGACTCTGGCAGCTACCTGAATGCTCTGGCACCTGGATAAGCGGCAACAGCAACGCTAAACCTCGGAAGCACCTGGATCTGCACACAAGGTGCAGGGAGTATGGGGTGAGTCTACCAACTCAGCGAGTAATAAGCATGCATAAAAACCCGAAGATTGGAAATCCACAATAAAGCACAGAGTAAAGCTATCTAACAGAGCTATACAGTTTAAACCTCAGAGATATGCATATAAAGCAACAATAATCAATGCATGCGATGCAATGCAATGCATGACCACTGCGGTACGTGCAGTCCGATCCATTTGGGTACCCGCGCTCACTGTGGGGGTTCAGACTCCGGAGGGGCTCCTACAGCCCAAGCGCAATATCATAGTAACATACGCTGTGGCGCACAGCCCGATCCACTATCAGTCCAGCTACATGCATACAAGCCTCACAGGCACATATATCTTACCATTTTTAGTTCAGTTTATTAGAAGAAAACATAGAATTAGGTGTCAAACCTCAATATTTACCAAATCATGTTAAACAGAGTTCTAGTGCAGGACTGATGTCATGAAAGCATGCTATAATGCATAGAAACAATGATAACGATCCTCACGGGATCCAATTAACCGGCACGCAGCCCAAATATATTCATAACCATCCAAGTAGGAGGTTTACCGGCTCATCTATAGCTAACAACACTGTATAATGCCACTCGGTCGGACTAAGCCATAGTCCCCAATCATAATCGACCCCGCACTCGCAGTAGAGTACGTGTCTCGCCTCAATACAGCGTCACAATGTGATATACCGGGGTTTCGAACCCTCGGGTCATCATCTACACCCATTACTCACCTCAAGCCGGCCGGAAACTAGCTCGAAATGCCTTTTCCCCTCAAATTCTCCTCTACGAGCGTCGAATCTGGCCAAAAACACAACGAATATATTACAATAGGCTAATGGAACATAACCCAATCGAAAGAACTCGAAAAACATCGAAATTCGCGAAATTAGCAAAACCCGAGCCCCGGGCCCACTTCTCGAAAAATTACAAAATTCACATCACCGGATTCCTCGTCTCGCCACGAGTCCGTACATATCAAATTTACCAAAATCGGAGTTCAAATAACCCCTCAAATCTCTATTTAATTCTCTTAAGTTTCAAGCCCTAAACTACCATTTTTGTCCATAAATTACTTGAGTTTTCAGTTCTAATCCTTGTATTTAATTTGGAAATAAGTAGAAACAACTCACCTTTGATGCTTGATGAAATCCCCCTTGAAATCCTCTCCAAAATCATCCAAACCAAATGAAATAAATGAAAGAAATAAACCAATTTCGTGTAATAAAGAATCTGCCCGTGCTTCGTCGAGTTGTACCTTGCACCTGTGCTATACAAGTTGTACATCCTATTGAAAATGACTGCTCCACCAGTCATTTTCAATCGATCATAACTTTCACTACAGATGTCCAAATTATGATTTCTTTCGCTTTCTGGAAACTAGATACGAAGGGCTACAACTTTCGTTTTTGAATCATCTCAAAATTCCTTGTAGATCGAAAGATATAGGCCTCCGAATTATGCAAATTTTGCTGTCCAAAGACAGCTTAGCAACAGAAATTTCTGCAACTTTTTCTTTTCTTTTTGGTCCGAATTTCATTCCGTTAACCTTCCGAAATCCACCCGAGGCCCTCGGGACCTTAACCAATTATAACAACATGTCCCACAATATTATTCAAACTTGTTCCAACCTTCGGAACACCCAAAATAACATCAAAACATCAAATCATCATCGGATTCAAGCCTATGAATCTCAAGAACTTCCAAATTCCACATCCGATGCCGAAACACGTCAAAACTAGTCCGAATGACCTCAAATTTTGCAGACAAGTCTAAAATGACATAACGAAGCTACAGCAACTCTCGGAATTCTATTCCGACCTTCGGATCAAAATCTCACCTATCAACCGGAATTCGCCAAAATGCTAATTTTGCCAATTCAAGCTTAATTCTACACCGGTCATCACAAAAATATTCCGGACGCACTCCTAAGTCCCAAATCACCTAACGAAGATATCCGAACCATAAAATTCGCATTTCGAGCGCTCTAACACATAAGTCAATATCCGGTTGACTTTTCTAACTTAAGCTTCCTTAAAAGAGACTAAGTATCTCAAACCTTACCAAAATTATTCCGGAATGACTTCAAATTTTGCACACAAGTCACATTCGATATTACGGACCTTCCTCAACTTTCGGAATCGCATTCCGACCCCGATATCAAGATTTCCACTTCCGGTCGAATTTTCTCAAAAACCTTCAAATTTCTATATTTAGCCAAATGACTTCAAAATGACCTCCGTACATCCAAATTCACTCACGATCGCGCTCCCAATTCTAGAATCACCATACGGAGCTAATGCAACTTTCGGAATTCCATTCCGACCCTCGGATTAAATTCTCACCTATCGACCGGATTCTTCCAAAATTCCAGCTTCACCAAACCTAGCTAACTTTCCCTCCGGACCTTCGAATTCACTTCTGTTTTCACTCCTAAGTCACAAATCATCCCCCAAAACTAGTCGAGCGATCAGAAATCCGTTCTGAGCCCTCTAACTCATAAGTCAATGTCGGGTTGACTTTTCCAACTTAAGCTTTTCTTAAAGAGACTATTTGTCTCATTTCTATCCAATTTCCACCCAAACCACTTCAAACTCACCAAACACGCATATTAACATACGAGGAAACATATAACAGGGATAACGGGGCTGAAATATAATAAATGACGGGTCGGGTCATTACAGAATTCAAGTGTTCTGAGATGCTAGTTGAGCATCAGAGTCGGCATTCTCCTCCATCACTTGTTTAAACATGTTTTCAATTATACCCATCTCATTTTTGGTTGAGCTTGGACCTTGATAATGATAAAAAGATAGGTTACTCAGTTGTTGAATCAACGGAGACCTTTGAAAACCCGACCCCCAGTTGTTGTTGTTGTTGTTCCACCCTCCTTGGTTATTACCTCCCCAATAGCCTTGATTGTTTCCACTCCAATTGCCTTGATTACTTAGAACATTCAAATTTCTTTAATTGCCTTGATGGTTCCAATTCCCTTCATTGTTTTTGTTGTTCCAACCACCTTGATTGTTTGAATGCCAATTTCCTTGATTTCCATGTGGTCTCAATTGTTGTTTACTTGGGCCTTGATTGTTGTTTTTTTCCTTGGAAGTTGTTCACATATTTTAATTCCTCCTCTTTCTCATTGTATTGTCCATCTTGATATAATCCACTATCATCTTGCTCATAATTTTAAACCCGGTTTTTCACTTGAAGACCTTTTTGTCTTCTCTTGTTTACCATCATAATCAATCCTTCCATTGCATTCACTTGCTTGGGACCTTTCATTTGTTGAATTTGAGCTTTGTCTAGTTGTTTCATTGTGGTGGTCAACTCGGCAATTGCTTGACCATGATTATGTAATTCCTTATGTAAGTGAATCACATTTGGTTTGCCTTGAGGAACGTTTGCTCTACTTTTCCATGCCGATGAATTATTCTTTATCTCATCAAGAGTCTCACAAGCTTCCGTATACGGTGTTGTCATGTAACTTCCACCAGCAAGTTGGTTGACCACACATTGATTGGTAGTATTGATCCCCCTATAAAAAATCTGTTGAATAATAGCCATAGTCATGTCATTGTTTGGACACTCTTTCGCCATAGTACGATACATTTCCCATATCTCACGCAAAGGCTCATTGGGTTCTTATTTGAATGCTAAAATCTCATCCTTAAAAGTTTCCATATGCCCGGGCAAAAAGAATATTGAAATGAATTTCTCGGCCAATTCATCCCATGTATAGATAGAATGATTTGGCAACCTTTCCAACCAATCCAAGGCCTTCCCCTGAAGAGAGAATGGGAATATCCTCAACCTCAAAGCATCCTCATAGACATTGGTTTGTTTTCTCCCCCAACAAGTGTCAACAAACCCTTTCATGTGCTTGTATGCATTTTGATTCGGAGCCCCGATGAAAAGCCCCCGTTGTTATAATAGTGTAAGCATGACAATTGTGATTTGAAAGTTTCCTTCCCTAACAAATATGATGTTCGATTTCTTGAAAGACATTTGTGTCTAGTTTGTTCATCTCTATGCGTAATCATTACTACATTGCTATTCTTTCAACAAAACACATAATTATCACTTCTAATTACCATTTTCACCAAAATTCCCAAATTCTTTCAAGAAATCGACCATCATGTCTAACCCACAAAAAAATCCCGGAACTCCTCCACCACCATCTCCCTCAAATTAATCCTCATCTACTTCCCCCACCCCCCCAGTGTATCTCCAAAACTTAGGCTACAAAGACAGAAAATGCTTTCTCATAAGACTATAACATATGGGGCTTTGAGAAAGGCTTTAAACGAAAGGTTGAAAGCAATCCAAATGAAGCAAAGCCAAGCTCCAAATTCTGACTCCAACTCTGAGTCTGAATCATATCTATCAGCAACTGTGGGGGAAGGACATGGGTCTTCTAACACTGAAAGACTCAACAATCCCCTACTGAGGTAAGTTCATCTGGGATTGAAAACATAGAGACTAGGTTTGTTATGGTTGGTCCCATTAGGGATGTTGAAGTGCTTCAGATACGTAGGAGTGGAGGTAAAACAAATTTGAAAAAGAGAAAGAGAGAGAGGGTGCATATGGTGAAGAGAGGGGAAATGGGAAGGGAGCAATTCTTGCTATTTTTAGGGTTGCACAAGAGAGATGAGCAGAGAGTGGTATGAAGTCATGGGAAAGTGGTTCTGGGGAAGCTGCTGAGGGGTTGGTTCATTTGAGAAAGAAAAGAGATGAACCTATTTCATCTACTGAAGAAACCTTGGTTGATCTACTAAAAAAGATTGGGGCAAGCTATGACCCAAAGAAACGCAGAGCTCCCACAACAAAATCCCCAACTGTTCCCAAGCCATCCAAGAAAAGAAAAGCTTTATCCCCAATGCCTACTGCCTCTTCACTGCCTAGGGGTAGAACCACAAGAAGTAGGGTAAAACAGAGTGAAGCTAATCTACAAAAAGCCTTATAAGAAAGTAAGAAAAAGAAAACGGATAAGGGAAAGGGGAAGATTGTCGAATCCTCATAGGTCGTTGAGGAAGATGAGATAGAACTGGTCCATCATGAAAGGGGTACAACAGAAGAGGTTCCTACACCCAAGCCTAAAAAATACAAGACTTCCTCCAAGAAGACTTCTTCTAACCTGTATCTGCTGAACCCACACTAGCCAAGAGGACAAGATATACAGTGAAAGCTAAACAAACAAATGTTTCAGATGATGATGACTGGAGTGGATAAGAAGAAGAGAATGAATCTGAGAAGGAGCAGCATAGGTTTTCCATGTTTGGCAGAAGGAAAATTTTAAAAGGTAGATTGTTGAAGGAGCTGGTGGAACCAAGGATGATGAGATTGGTAGATTCTTTAGCTTATCAGGGATGGAAGGACATGGTCCTTCAGATGGATAGTAGGCTAGCCAGAAATGAGCTGATTGATTTTATGGCAAATGTTGCTGTTAAGGATGGAGTTGTTAGTAACCTGGTGAAAGGAGTCCCAGTAAAGTTTGATGCAGATAAACTGGGAGACATTTTGGACATAGCCCTTTAAGGGTTTGATGACTATACCAGGCAAAGGTGGCCATGCCTAGTCTCCCTCCATACTACCCTTGAAATCACCAAGAGGTTCTATGATTCTGAGGAAGTGGATGAAGCCAAGGATGTGCAAAAAAGTGAGATGAGGCCTAAGCACAACGTTGTGTTTGAGTTTGTCAACAAGTGTTTATTACCCAGATAGGAAAGAAAGCACACTACTAACTGCATGGACCTGGTTCTTATGGAGTGCCTGGAGAGAGAAAAGCAAATCAACTGGCCTACCCTCATTGTCAAATTGCTAGACAGGGTCATAAATGGCTCCAAGGCTCATGCTACTCCATATGGCTTCATATTGACCACAGTTCTAGATAGGCTAAATGTTCCTTTGAAGAAATGGGAAATGGCATCGAGCAAGGAATATTTTGGCATCAAAACTCTTTTTGCCTGTGACTATCCATTCAATACCATCCTAGTTGAACCTGGTTCATCTCTGAAGACACCATCAACATCAAAGTTAGGACTTTGGTTCAAGAATGTGCAGCTAAGGATACTGAAATTTCTAGGCTCAAGGCTCGTGTGGTTGAACTGGAAACTGAGAGGTATGGTATTAGAATTAAGCTTTCCAAAGAAGAGGAGAAGAATGATGGAATTCTTTAGAAATGCTAAATCTTCTCCAAACCTAACCCTCCAGTTCCTCCAAGCCTTAAGACTCCTAGCCTTTGTCTCCTGAAAATTATCTAGTACCCCCAGTGACCTAGATTAGGAATTTTTTTGTTTTTTTTTTTTGCTCATCATTGAATGTTTTTCTTTGTTTTTGTGGATTGTTGGTGGCAACATATCTCTATCAATGACAACTATTGTTTTCACTTGTTCAATGCTTATTCTGACTTTGATAGTTTAAATATGTTTGCTGATTACTGATGATTGCACCATGATTGCACTTGTAGTTGCTTCAGTGGCCACGAGTATTTATTAAAATCTGGAATTCACTTTGTGTATGCAACTTTTAGATGATTCCAAAAGGGGAAGAGATATTGTGCTTTACATATTCTGAAATAAGTGATGATTATAACCTAATTAACCCGGTCCTTGATGATAAATGAATTTTCTAAATTTAGTAGTGATGGTTAAGTTGAGTACATACAGGTTTCGAATCAATATAAAACACAGGGTTTGTCATCATCAAAAAGAGGGAATTATTGGCTCAATAACAGATGAAGTTTTGAAGAATGGAAAATGAACTCACTCATGGACTAGGTCCATCTTGTGAAGCACAGTCATGATCAACCTACACATGTGAGATGCACGTGAAGGATGTAAGTTCTACTTACCAAGCAACAATATCTCCAGAACTGATCGAAAAGGTTGCATATTGGATAAGGGAGAAAGTCTCCTTAAATGAAGAGAACACAATCCGAATAAAGATAGTGTAAGAGTTTGAGATGTTTAAGGACTCAACTGCGATAGAAGATTAGCAATTGAGTCTCAATCAAACTCTGATTACTAACCTATTAAAAGGCAGTAATTTTTCTCTTTTACAGGTATTGCAAAAATATAGAATTTAAACTAAATTGAGAGCAAAAGAGCAAGGCAATTTTGCAAGAAATTTATGTGAGATTTGAATGTGCACTCCCGAAGCTACTTGAATGAAATAGAATAACCAATTACATCGTGTGTTTCTTTTATTCTAGTTTAATTGTAGTAGGTGGTTCAAAATTGTACCTTTCAGCTTTCATAGAAGCAATTGTGTTAGGTGCGTAGAGTGTTCAAGTTATATGCTAACTTGAAGTTGTCGCAACAGTTGAAGTTGTGTGCTACAACGGGATTAGAGTTAATCCTTAGGTTTACAAAGAGTTTTGTAAATGCTATTTTGGCTCAGTGATATTAGTGGAAGTATGGAAAAATCCTACTGAGTAGTAGGTCTTGAGTTTTTCACCTTTTGAGCCAGGTAATTTACACGTAAATATTTCTATGTTCTTTATTTTATGTACCTATTATTCCACAAACTATAGTAGTTAGTGCACCTAGAAGAACCAGGTTCTTCTAGAGCGAAAATTGGTACCACACAATCCCCCCTCCCCCCCCCCTTGTGTGGTGTAGACATGTGATTTTGGACCCTCCCCAAGGTTTTTTTATATTTTTAGCATGTAAATATTTAATTTAGGCTCAATATTGCTATTTCAACTAATTTTTTACTCTTTTTCTTTATTTTATTACAAGAAAATAAAAATTACAAAAATTAATAGTTTCTTTAATGTGTTGTGGTCATTTTTAATATTGAAAAATATCAACAAAAAAATAGTTTTGTATTGATGGTTAGTTTTATTTTAATAATTATCTTTTTACTTAAGTAGGGCTAATTAATATTTTTGGTAATATTTCTATAAGGATACATTTTTAATTAATTAAGCTAATTTTAAGCGAAGCTAGTCATAAAATTCCAAGTTTGTAGCCCATTCTTTGAGATCAATACCTTTAAACCCAAATAATAACCTAGACCTAACCTATAAAATAACACTAACACCCTATATTCTACACACATATCAGATCTCTACACCCTAAGCAACAGGCGTTTGAGAATCTCTTCAATAAAAAAATCCTCTTGTTCCTCCAAAAAGATCCATTAAACCACCAAAAAACGAGTTCAAAATCACCACTTTTCCACCAGCTCAAAGCACCTTCTTCCTCCTCCAAAACACCTTCTTTTTAGCTGAAAAATGCAGCCAAACTCAACAGTAAAATGGTTTAACAAACCAGTGCAAAATCCCATCCAAACTCCTCATTTTCAACTCCAAAAAGCCATGAAAACATAGCTCTAAAACCAGCTGTAAATTCGTCCTAAAACAGGCCCTAAACCACCAAAATGTGCCACCTAAAATAGCCCAGGGATGCAGCCATTAAAATTGCTCCAAACAACCAAAGGTCCAACCATGAATCACCCTAAAGGCAGCTAAAAACCACCCCAAACCCAGCTGTAATATCACCCCGAAATACCCCAAATTCCAGCTCCAAATTACCACAAAAATAGAGTGAAATCACCCCTCAAAACACCCCAAATGCATTTGAAAAAAGCTTCCCATATACAGCCGAATATCAGTCATGAAAAGCTAAAAAATCAACAATGAAAACAGGCCAAAAGAGCCTAAAAAATAGCTGAAAAATGAGCAATAAAGACAATTACAACATGGTAGTTCTTCCTCAAAGTAGCGTGTCATTGATTGGAGTCAAATTCAAGTTCGCAATGAGGTTTCGAGCCCCGGTCATTAGTCAGGCCCCCCACGCCTTTTTTGATTTGGGAGTGAAGATGTAATATTCTCCAAATTCATCAATAAAGGTCCATTCATTATGTTTATTTTGTCTCCATTTGCAGTTTATTTATTATTTTTATTAGTTATTGTTCTTTTATGTTAGTTAGCCTTAGTAGTCTATTTGTTTCTTTGATATTACATGACTCTCTGTCATGACTCTTTAGGAGCAATGTTTACCATGCTTTGGTTATTTTTCGTGGTCATTGGACTGCCACAAGCTGCTAGTCGAATTAATTAGCATGTATGATGTGGTTTATATTGTTTCTTTTCTTTTGTGGTTAAAGTTCCACTTAGTTTATAGGATTTGCATTATTTCTTTTGCATAGTCGGGCCATATATGAAGTCTATAGGCATGTGGTACGGATTTTGAAATTGCATAATGTTGGGGCTTTTAAGGCTTAAGCTTTTTTTTTAAATTAGTTTGGGCCAAATAATTAATTGGGCCAGTAACTACCTAATATGATCTTGGTTTGGTAAATATTTCAAGTTGATACTTATTCTAGATCTAGGCTTAATAAATTGAGGCGTGCCATGCCAAATAAAGCCCCTAAGCTCATGACCCTCGTTTAATTAATTTTAATCTTGTTGAAATCAAGGTGTGCCATTTAGTTGAATTTTCCATGGCCCTCGCAAACTTAAAAGTGCGTAGTTGTTTTAGGCGCACTATTAAAAAATTACCATCCAAAACTCGGGTGTGCCTTTATGTGACCCAAATCCAAATCTCAACAATGTTAGATAAAATGTGTCGTGGACCGCTGGTGCATTTATGTGATGTGGTTCAAGGCGTGTTTTAGATGACGTTGAATCATTCCTAAAAAAATTAAATAAAAGAGGTTGTAAAGTTAAAATTGAACCACAGGTTAAAACATGTATTAAAATCAGATAATAGGTCAATTATGAAAGTTTAAGCGACTGTGCTAGAATCACCGAATCTGTGGGTGTCTAACACCTTCCCTCGGGTTAATAGAATTCCTTATTCCGACTTTCTTATTCGCAGACTTCAAAAAGAAGTTGAATTTTTCCTAGATCTGGGATTTTAAAATAAACCGGTGACTTGGAACACCAGAAAACAAACCATCCCAAGTGGCGACTCTGAATAAAAATGAATAAATAATTTTATTTCGAATAATGTCACTTAAAGTGGAAAAACTCCCTTGTACTACCTTCGGGTGTATAAAAAGGAGGTATGACAGCTCTGGCGACTCTGTTGGGGAAGATAACCCAAAACTTTGGTTCGAGATCCAAGAATTCGAGCTTAGACTAACGGTTATATTTGGCTTTTATTTATTATCTTATTGCTATTACATGTTTGGGCCTAATGTGCTAAATGTTACTTTTTATCATTTGATATTATTTGAATTGTACATAAATTATTACGATACCCTTCTCTTCTCATCTTCGGGGGTGTGCACGCTAGCGTGACTCCCTATTCTATTTAGTATTATACCTTGAAATAAGAAGGAGGCTCGGACAAGTAATAAAGCCGGATAGCCTTTTGGTTCCAGGTATGTAGTCCCCTCCTCGGCTCGAGTTGTCCGCTCGATACACCAAGTCTAGAACAATACACCTAGGTTTTAAACCTAGAATAACAATATCTTCATACAAGATCCATAGTAGGAACGCTTTTTTGTATCACGTGCATTTGACTTTAGGGACACAACGCAGGGGTTGGGTCCGTCTAGGACAGGTGTACCCAAAAATCAAAGACCATCTTGATGCATCTTACGTGCTACTTGCATATCTGCCTGTTTCAGCTTGCATGTTGACCGGTTTCTAGAAGAGGGAAAGGAAATGCAAAAAAAAGAGAGGAAAATAAAATTAAAAAAAACAAAGAAAGAAGAAAAAAAAAAGAGTGAGAGGGAAGGTATTTGAATTATCCTGAAATTTTACCAAAATTTTGGAAAAAAAGGAAGAGGAAGAGTCATTTCAAAATAAGTTATATTTTCCCGTTGTGTCAAAACTTAGCGAATTACGCGGATTTGATTCTAACCGGGTGTAAGATACGTAGGCCAACTTCATCGGTTCCAGCCCATAATTTTTAAGAACTGCAAAAATATTTTCCTTTAGTTCCGTCTTTAGAAAGTCTTTCTTTTAGATCCCAATTTTAAATAAAAAATACAAAAATATTTTCTTTAATCTCTCTCAAAATCAAAAAATATTATCATTCTTCTTTCGAATACTGAAAAGAAAATTCAAGATTCAAAAATATTTCTTTTTCGTTAGAAGCATTTCTTGCATAAATTCAAAATAAAATTCAAAAAAAAATCCAAAAATATTTTCTTTCTTCTTTTTAAGTTTTTCTTTTGAAATTTCAAAAAAAAAAAAAGAAGTCGAAATTCAAGAAAAGGGAATTTTTTTTTCTTCTTTAGAAGACTTTCTTTGCAAAAATGCTGAAGAAAAATCTAAATCCAAAAATATTCTCTTTCTTCTTTATAAGTATTTCTTCCGAAAAATAAAAATAAAAATTCAAAATAAAAAAAAAGTTTATTTGCTTTATTCTTGATCTTCCCGAACTACACAAGATCTGATTCATGTTCCCAAATGATACGTAAGCAACCCACATCAGGCCGAACTCCGGTTTCTAAGTTGCCTACATATCCCTGGTTTTACGGGAATCAGGCCATGTGTAGTTGTGTATCCAATGGTGAACGAAGCCGATGGAATTAGTATAGGAATGGTTGTACGTTTCAGAAAAGGTTCTTTTGGGAAGGATAGTATTGGATGGATTTATGCGGAGGTATGAATGCGAATCTGAAACATAATTGATGCGTTATAGAGCGTGTATCTGAACAGTTGTAGAGTAAGAAGTGGGAATTGATAATGGTCTGTTATGTTTAAAACATTTGTAGAATATGAACGTTATAAATGGAAACCGGAGTGAAGATTGCTCTTATTTAATGAACGGTTCCTTCTTGGATTACCTGCAAAACTTAAAACACGATACATGAAATACATAAATTATTGCAAGAATTTAAACATGATGCAAATTTCTTTTGGATCATGAAGGTTGTCTTTGGACGGTGAGGATGATGTCCATAGACCATGGCGTCCTATACCATGAATCGCATGATAAAGGATTTATAGGCCATGAAAAGATGTTCTCGGGCCATGACAATGGTGCCTCTGAACTACGACACCTCTGAATAATGATGTGAAATATTAAGAAATCCTCAGGCCATGACATGGTGTCTTCAGACTATGAGGGTGATGCCTTAAAACTATGATGCCTTTGGACAAAATGGCGATATTTCAGCCCATGAGATGCAAATCCATGATATTGGGTGATACAAGAAGTGAAACTAGACAGAGCATAGCCTTTCGTAAGATTGGGGCACAGCTTAACCCAGGTAAGGCAAAATCGTGTTGGATTTCAAGCAGCATAGCATTCGGTATTAGACAAGGAAAGGCAGAGCTTAAACTTATGCAATCAGGGAGGCAATGCTTAGTCTCATGCGAGAAATGGAGATAGTGCTTTGTCTCATGCAAATGAAAGGCAATGCTTAGCCTTATGCAGGGGACGGAAGGCTTTAACCTCATGCAAAAAATAGGAGACAATACTTAGTCTCATACAATTAGGGAGGCAATGCTTAGCCTCATGCACAATAGGAGAGAGGGCTTAGTCTCATGCAAGGAAAGGAGTCAGGGCTTAGACTCATGCAAAAGTAGGAGACAGACTTAGTCTTATGTAATAGAGGGGAGTGCTTAGCCTTATGCAATTGAAGAGGCAATGCTTATTCTCAAACAAGGAATGGAGACGATGCTCAGTCTCATGCATGGAAATTAGTCTCATGCAAAATATGATACATGCTTAGTCTTATGCAATGGAAGGCAATTCTTAGCTTTATACAATTGAGGAGGCAAGTCTTAGCCTTATGCAAAATGGGAACAATGCTTAGTCTCATGCAATGGAAGCAGTGCTTAGCCTTATGCAATTGAGAATACAGGGCTTAGCCTCATAAAAATGGGAGACAATGCATGGTCTCATGCAATGGACGGTAGTGCTTAATGTCGCGCCCCCTTTTTTCCCTCCTTTTTTTACAGGGAAAAAATTCTGGGTTTCGACATTCATGAGGATAATGACTCATTTCCTTTTGGGAATTGGGTATTTTGAAGAGTCGTCACCTAATGGATTATGGTGTATTAGGGCACCTAGATCGATTAACTCTTAGACTAGTTTGTGTTAACCTTGAGGGAAAAGTGTTAGGCACCCATCTCGGTCTGTAACAATGGGTCCCAGCCAAATATATATTTATGAATTAGTCCTTTAACAAATAAGTAGTTGAAACAAATAATTGAAAATAAAGCATGTTAGACATTGTATGACTCAGATAATAAGATAAAGGATTTGAACAAGTTGTGTACATATACAAAGTAAAGTTTTATGTAATAGGAATTTGGAAAAGGAGGGGTCCTAGGTGGTTTAACCTACGGGATCACCCAACGCAATGGCCGATAAACACACCTCAATGAGGGGATACATGTGATATTAGCGTGTAGTCGTTATATCCCGTTCTACCCAAGTCCCTCCCCTTGTTCATAGCCTAAAGCGTCTAGTTACCTTGACAATGTCCTATGCGTGCACTACTCGTCCCTTTCTTGTGGTCCTGGAGGTATTTTAGGACCCCCTGAATCGGGGCATTTCTAGACAACCCCTAAGGCATTTTAAAAGGAGAAAATTCTAGGCAACAGGCAAGAACACAATGGACTTAACAGATAAATGCAGCAAGAAGCAGTTAAGAGGCCCAAGGTTACCTCCACAAGTAATGCACATAAGCAACACGTCTCAAACAAAAACAAGATCAGTTTTTATTAGAGAAAAGACCTAAACATGATACCTAAGTGGATGTCAATGGACAAAACTATGCAACTTTACTTTTTATAAAATTGACAGTAAGGTCCTAATCAGTTTGCATACTGATTTTAAACCTGTTAAATCTAAACAGCTTTAAGCAGCAAAAATACAGTTTCAGAGTTGCAGAATTTAAAATAGCCCTATAGGCTTGCTTAAACGCAAAACATTGATGTTTTAAGAACATGATAACTACGTTTGATGTAGTAAAATAGCGAGCAATTTTAAACGGACATTTGAGGACCTATAGGAATGCTTTCTAGCAGTAGTGAATGAAGGCAGTGTTTTAAAAGACTCATTAAAGAAAGCGGACATTTGATTAAACAAGTTCAAAAAGGAACTAACATGGATTAACTTGACTAAATTGATTTTAAGTTCTATAGGCAAGATTTCTGATTTTTAATTCCTATAGGCATGGTATCTAATTGTTAAGAACTGATGTTAGAAACTTATAGGCATAATTTTTAGTGAAAATAAATGTAAATATCCATTGTAACACAAACTAAACTTTTTCATATTCTATAGGCATGATATCTAATTATAAAGTCATTTAACCATATAGACATGATTTCTATTATTGGAAGCCATTAAGTCCTATAAAGATGGTTGATAGTATGGTAAAGCAGACATAGTAAGTATATTAACAAGATCATATAGGTATGGTTTCTTCCCATATTACCCCATAGATATCTAACTACCCAACCCATTTCATTAATCACCCCGATACTGTTTACAAATAATTGTTACATACTGACTGAAGAAATTACATAAAGAATTAACTATAGGTAGCTTGAAGTATGCCCAAATGACTTTCCAAGCCTCCAATAGCCTCAAATGTCAAATTCCATAGATAATATCAATGTCTAGGTGCGTCAGAGATCCCTAAGGATCTCAAGGATCCCGGGCAGAACTCACACCTAGACATTATAACCAGAACTGAGTAAGTGCAGTGTTGAAGTGCCAACTCCAGAGCATCAGGGTTCAGAGGGACCTCATAGGGAACCCAAGGTAGTCACACACTGGAGGGTCAGAGCTTAAAGACCTAAGAGTAGAGTGGGAGTGGTTGCATGGTTTTGAAAAGGTTTTAGTAGAAAGCAACATTTGAAAAGACTCAGTTGAAGTACCTTTATAAATAGGAAAATTGTTCCTTAAAATAGTTATAACATGAATTGTGTAATCACACAAACAACAGATCAAACATAAAGCAAAACAGGTTCAGCAACACTCAAATACCAAACCTTCATACATGGGTAATTGGGGCTAGAATAACATAATACAAGAAAACAGAATTCTCTGCAATAAAAGGGGGTAGTTAATAGTGCAAACAATAAGACAGATTCAAGGCTGCTAGTTTGAACATAGTGATAAAATCATATATGCTTTGGGGGTTAATGGGATTAGGGATATCAAGTAATACAACACAATAGGAATTCCAGAACCAATATAGAATCAAACAACTTAGAGTAACAAAATTGCTATGCAAAGAAAGGTTCACACTATAAACTAACTAGCAAGCAAACCAGCATTCAAAGACAAGGTAGAGTCAAGTTTAAACAAACTACTAGTTCATAAGACATGCCGATTCTAGAAGTCAGAAGACATAACTAGGTGAAGAATATGTCCATTACATGTTGTACAACAAAACAAAAGATAGAAACAGATTAAGAATATGATGAACTGAAGCAGTATGAAATACATTGGTTTGAGAAACTATAATTTAAAATCCAAACACACCAGTAAAGAGAATAAATGAAAGATAAAGAACAGGAGAGTGCAGTAACTAGCCTTGGCTTGCAGCGGGCTAATTTAATAACAATAATAAGCAACAAAGAAAGCTGAAGAGCTTTTGAGTACGAAAGAGATGTGAGCTAATGTATGTCTTAGATTGTAGAAGAGAACCATATATATAGTAGTTTGAAAGCTTTGTAAAATAAGGTAAGAATAAAAAATTCAATAATTATAGAACTCAGAATAAACTTTATTCGAGTTAAGGGAATTAGTGCAAATGGTAAAGAGCATGTGACAAGTAAGGAAAGAAGTCATTCATAGATGGAAGTAACAGATAAGGAATTAAAACAGTGCAATTATATAACAGGTAATTAGGGCTAGGTTTAGAATGTTCGAATTAAGGGAATGATCAGTAAGAGTCAAGCTAAATGCATGCAAGGTAAGGGTAAATTAATTAAGGCGAGCAAATCAATCAAGTTGAGTAGAAAGGTTAGAATCAAAGGTTTAAAGGAAAGTGTTGAATCAAACCAAGAAATATGGAATTCAGAATCAATCACATAGAAAGTCATGAAAAGAGTCGGCGTTTAGCGCATAAATAAAGTAAGATGGGGATAGTCAAGAATCGGCACACAACTTTAGCAAACATGAATGTTAAGCAATACCAATTCAATGAGAAAGAGGCAAGTGTTTATGTGAACAGTCAAGATGAACACAAGCAGATAGAATTAGTGTAAGTTAGGCTAAGAAACTCAGTAGAAGTATATCAAGGCGAGACAGTCATGAGAAATCACAAGAACTCAAAATGAGAACCGGTCAGTACTGCTAACATTCTGAACCAAACAAAGAACCCTAGAAATTAGGGCTTTCAGCATAAACGAGTTAGATGTAGTACACTCATAGAATCAGTCAAAATATGTAAGAAATAGAAGTTAAAACACAAAGAATCAGTTAAAAAGGTTTTAAAAAGAAGTTCCGAAAATACTAGTTTTTGAAGAAGATGAAAAACATTTGAAATCACATGATTCTTGTAAATAACTTCAAGGATAGTTAAAACATTCAAGAAATAAACTTAAATCGTCTTACATATGTACATATCTAGGAGGTGTAGAGAAGAATTTAAGGTTTCAAAAGAAACCCATGTAGAGATGACGAAACCTATGTAGAAACAAAAGGATCGTAGCAAATATAGAATGATTTCGCTTGAAATCATACTGGAATTGCTAGGAACAGGCAAGAGATGAACCCTAGATGCAAGTCGGAATGTCCCTGGGCCCTCGGCCTCAGAGAAGACAAAAATGGCAAAAGAGAAGCCATTGAAGGCTTAAGTGAGATGAGAGGTCACCGTATATGGCAAGAGATGGGCGGTCGGCATTGGACGATTAGGGTTAGGTTGAGAGTGTTTTTAGCAAAAAGAATTTTAACGCGGCGGGTGTATAGAAATGATTATGGTTGGGGTCGTTTGGAATTAAAAAAGGTAAGTTTTAACGAGGGCCGATGATCTTTTAGGTCAACGGCCATGATTTGATGGGGCCTTGGGTGGGGTAGGTTTATTTAGGTCCAGGGTCGGGTAATTTGATCAGAAATTGGGCTGGGGTATTAGGTTGAATTTAGACTGAAATTGAAATACAATTTGGCTATATTTTAAATAGTCAATTTAACTCTATATAATTTATAATAAATAATAAATGATTTCTAAAAAATAAATTCATGTACTAAAATAATTTAAAATATCTATTTACATTTTAAAAATATAAGGTCATTTTATTCATAAAAATATATAAGATCATTTTATTCATAAAAATATAATTATGCATTAATAGGGAAAGTGTTGCAAATAGATGCAAATTAGCTTTAAAATACAAATGCTAATATAAAAAATTCACTAAAAATACTTAAGCAATATTTTAGCATAAATATAGAATTTAGATGGCTTAATTATCAAAAATAATTTGAAGGATAATTACTGAAAATTTTATAAGAAAAAAGGGAAAGAAATAAATCAATTTAAAGCCTTTAAAAATACAGAAAAATTATAAAAGAAAACCATGTGCATGCTTATATATGCTATTTTGAAAGTCTATATGTCTATAAAAGAAATAATAGACAATTTTGACCCGGCGGGATGTTTTGGAAGATAGAGGCCGAACTTTGGTCTTCGAGTTGCCTACATATCTATGGTTTTACATAAATCAAGCCATGTGTAGTTCTAGATTCATTGGCGGGATATACCGATGAACTCATTGCAAGAACAGACACGAGGTGTTGAAGCGGCTATGGTGAGCGGTTAAGTTTGAGATAGTCGAACTAACTGGAGAGAGATCGCTCCTACTATGATAGCGGTCTCTTACTGTTCACATGCAGATAAAAAGATGCTATGAACATCTACTTGTGCTAAAATTTAAACATGATGCAGATTCACTTTCGGTCCATGAAGGTCGTCCTTAGACAGCTAAAGATGACGTTCTTGGACCATGTCGTCTTGGGCCATGAATTGTTTTAAGAGGGATTTGTAGGCCATGAAATGATGTTCCCGGTCCATGACAGATGGTGCCTCGGAACCATGACGCCTTTGAATAATAATATGCAAATTTGATGGATCCTCAAGCCATGGCATGGTGTCTTCGGGCTATGAGGATGATGCCTTTTAGAATATGATGACTTTGGATAGATTGGCGATATTTCATCCCATGATATGGAATAATATGATGTTAACAAGACAAGGCTTAGTCTTGTGAAATGGAATGTAGAGATTAGCCTGATCGAATGGCAAATAAATATACTAACAATAGAGAAATATTTGTGCGAAAAGGGACAGTGGTTAGTCCCATGCGAGTGTGGAGACAGGGATTAGCTTCATACAGATATGGAGGTAGCGACTAGCCTCTTGTAGATACAGAGGCAAGGATTAGCCGCGTGTAGATGGGGAGGCAGGGATTAGCCTCATGCAGTTATGGAGGCAAGGATTAGCCTTATGCAAATTGGGAGGCAGGGATTAGCCTCATGTAATTATGGAGGCAAGGACTAGCCTCATGCAAATAGGGAGATAAATATTAGCCTCATACAAATAGTGAGGCAGGGATTACCCTCATGCAGTTATGGAGGCAAGGATTAGCCTCATGCAAATAGGGAGACAAAGATTAGCCTCAAACAAATAGAGATACGGGGATTAGCCTCATGCAGTTACGGAGGCAAGGATCAGCCTCATGTAAATAGGGATTCAAGGATTAGCCTCGCGCAGTTATGGAGGCAAGGATTAGACTCATGCAAATAGGGAGGCAGGCATTAGCCTCGTGCAGTTTGATGAGTGGTGATTTTACAACTCATTGTAGTCTCTTTTCTTTAGCTTTTATGTCCTTTAACTATAATATGAGGTCGTTTATGGTATATTGTTAGATTATCAAGCAAATGATGCCATAAAGTGTTTTGAATTCAATTGGAGTGGAATTGAGCAATAAAGAGCGAAAACCATGCAAAACTCCCATGTGATTTCGCATCTGCGGAAGATTGGTCGTAGAAGCGACCCCGCTTCTGCATGAAAAGGCTGCGAAGTTGTGTGACCTTGCAAGAAACTACATCTACGGTTAGATTACCACTTCTGTATCTGTGCATCTGCGCTTTGAAGACCGCATCTGCGGTTCCAGAAGTTATATGACTTTTTGCTTCTGCGGTACGATGTACGCTTATGTGGAACTGCACCTGCGAGGATTCTTTCGCAGGTGCGGTCCACGGGTATCAAACCTAGGCATTTTAGGAATTTCACATTTTTTTAACCCCAAACCATTTAATACCCAAACTAGCTCATTTGTAAATATCCTTTGGCTTATTTTCATTTCCAAACACTAAAGAGAACAAGGTTGGAAGCTAGGGTTTTGCACATACACTTTGGTCTTGAAGATTTGAAGCTTTTGGTTGAGAATTTTTACTCATTTATGTTTATTTCTTCATTTTCTTGATTTGTATTTTATATCTAAGTGTGTAGTATTTTATCCAACACTTGAATCTTGTTTATGAAAATATTCATATTTAAAGTGTGGATTAAATACCTTATTGTGCTTCTATATTGAATGATTTTTATCCCTTTATAAAGTGAGTTATTGTTACTTTAATTATTATTGTTCTTTAATGTTTCCAAAGGGATTAGATAACCCTAGGACTCGTCCATTAACTCTGAATTAATTTTGTGAAAGTTTATTTGAGATTGGAAAATATTAATTAAAAAGAACCTGAGGCTTTAACCCTTTTTTATAGATTCTACCTAGGGATAGGATTGAACTGCTTGTATCCATATGCAGGTGTGCTTAATCTCCTTATTGTTTTAGGGATAATTCAATTAGGAAGTCTTGTTTAGTCTTTAGAATAACCTAATATAGAATTATTACCCATGGCTAATTAACATAAACACACCCATATTTGTAAAATCGTAAAATACATTGGATCGGTACTTGAGTATAATTCCCAATGCAACTATACTTGTAGCCATTGATTATTTTACTCGCTTTCTAGGTTAGCTTACATTTCCGCATTTAGGTATAGATATTTTCTCAAATCAATTCTAAGTGTTTGACATTACATAACAAGTGATAATTATCTTACATTCCTAATCGCCTATCTGTAGGTTTCGACCCCGACTCACAGTTGGATAAATTATATTGCATGTGACCGTGTCCATTTACTTTTTAGTAGTGGATTTGTACGTCATCAAAATTGGCGTTGTTGCCAGGGATCGAACCTGGGTCACCGGCATCACAGGTGGGAATACTCCCCACAATATCCAACAAGAATATGATTACTTAAGCTCAATGGAATACCAAATATCATTTCAAGTCAAAAAGGGTCAATAGAAGCACAGTATGGTGACTTTGGTTGGTACCAACAATTAATCTAAGGCATATGATTCACAAAATTTTAGCACATTTTATTTCAATTCAATTTCTCAAACACCGCACTAACCATAGTAGCAACCAAGTCATGATACTAAAGATTCAAAATTTGCCTCTCTATCACATTTGCTTTCCCTCTATCATTCCTCCCAATTGAAAATGGGATTAAATTTGCAACTCGAGTTTCATGTGCCCTCACACTTTAATATAAAATCCCAAACCCATAAATTGCAATTCAAAACATAAATGGGATGTCAAATGGAAAGACTCAACTTTCTCTCTCTCAAAGATATGCAAATGCACACAAGTAGTACCATAGCCTTTCTCTTTATGTATTTCTCCACTAACGTAGACATACTTGGTTCAAAATATATTAGGACTTAAAGGGTTGTAGTTTAGGTTTGGTCAAGAAATGACACAATTTGGTACGAGTGACTCAAAACCTCCCTAAGCACTACACTTTTTCAACAATCAAAGTTTACTTCCTTCAAAACTTTTTCCACCCTTTATTCTCTTTTCTCTTTTTTTTTTGTATCACCTAAACTTCCCTTTATTCATACTTTTTGTTTTATATTTCATTTTATTTTTTTTTATATAACACTTTTTACTTTTTGAGAAGCCTCCATATCACAAGTTTTCCAACCTCCACCCCCAAACTTAGGCTTTTAGCATATATTTATACTTTAAATTACTTAGGGAGGTATGGTTCCACAAGAAAATCATTAAGAAGCTTGTAACATCGTTTCCAAAGAAAACGTTAAAAGGCTCAAAAGGGTTGACTAGGGAAAATATTCAAGGGTAGGAACTTTAGGAATAATAATGGTTCAAGGAAGGCCTAATATCATTTTTCAAACTAAGTTAATCCAGGATTTCACCTTGAAGCACAGTCCGGGCAAGTCCTACACTAAAAATGATGCAAAAGAACTTTCACAATTAAAGCTCACCACACATGGAACATGAAAATTCAAATGGAATACAAATCTAAAATCCAATTGAAACCAATAAATCTCAAGGAAGTCACATGTAGACTAAGAAGATATTTCGTGAATTAAAGAGCCAAAATTAGAATCTAAAGATCAAAAACTTCATATGGCAAGGTTTAAATCATATTGGTACCAAACGAGTCACCCATTGGCTTATGAGCACAATATTACATCCAATAAACACTTTATTCACAACTAGCTACTAAATTAAAAAATATATATATGCACACTTTGTAAAAATGAAGAAAAACTAAACAAGACTAATCCCTTAAGAAAGTTATCATGCCATCCATCGTAGGGAAAAGTTATCCGGTTCAACACAAATAAATTCCCTGGAAAATAACCATGGTAGAAAGAAAAACCAAAGAGTTTAATTAATACTACTATATTAAAAAAAATAGAAACCAAATAAAAACAAATAAAAAACAAGAAAAATAAAAGAGCCAATAAGAAAATGATAATTCTACAAAATATTACTAATAAACTAACAATGTTAACCAATCCACATAAGCTCACAAAAAAATGTTCATGCTCCATATAATGCTCTACAAACATATATCAAATATGAGCCACTCCTAACCTAAAGTGTTCTATTGCCCTCAATGCAACTAATCGAAACAAGATAAAATGAAGGAGGTGCTCCTGAAACTGCATCACTCGGAGCTGGAGGTGGTGGGAAATTTGAGCTCCAAATCCTCATCATCGTCGTCCTCAGAATCATGTGAGCCATAGAAGCTTGTGCATCATCCTTGAAAGAAACTTGCTCTTCTTCTTATTCTCATGCTCCTTGGACTTTTCCTTGTCTCTGGCTCATGTCCTCTAATATGCTTTTGACTGCCTTTCGCTCCAGCACTAAATCATCCAATGTCGCTGGCTTCATACAGACCCAATTGATGTACCCTCACCAGATGGACCAGAGGGAAGACCTGCGATAATCTGTCGAATATGAGAATCTACATCATAGATATTATGGGAAATGTGGCACATATTGGGGAGGGTCCATAAGGAAGTTAAATCATGGGGTCATGTGATCCTGCTGTAGCTGTGGAGGCACCACCGGATCCCAAGGCGGACTCATACAGCAATCTTTCTCTTCTTTTTCTTCTTCCTAGTAGGCCCTTTTCGAAGCAATGGATAGATTGCTACGACAAGGTCCTTCTCAATATTAGTCGGGTTCGGTAGAACCTCAGCATCATAGCACAACTGAGTGATCAATGAGGGAAAGAATAGGCTTCTAGACCTTCCATTGCATGCTTCCTAAATTTCACTCAAGATGTGTTGGACCACGTTTACTGGCAATCCATCTATAATGTAAGCAAGTCTTAGCTTCACCTATGAAATCATAAGAATCAACTCCTTTATGTATTCTTTTGCAGGTCGGTTGCACCCCATCATGAAGTTTTTCCACCAACCACTGTGTTCCTCTCTCTCTCTCTCTTCCTCTGGCTTTGTATATCTCATTGTCATCATTGGAAAGCACATAGTGTGAATTTATTACCTCGAGGCCATAGTCGACACGCTTTCCCCGAACAAAAGTGAATACATAACCTTGGAAATTAGTCTTCACGGCGATTACATAAAACTCGCGAACTATTGTGTAGTTCGCTTTGATTAGTTAAGGAGCTAAGTATATCCATCCTTTGTCGATGAGTCTCCATAAAAACATCGGCATCTTAGACTCAAGGTTGTCTAGATGGATTCCTCTTTCATTGATAGTGCTCTTTGACATGAGCTTGTTATAATTCCTTTCACACTCAGCTGTTGTGAATCTCGTTGCATCAAAATACTCTTCTTCATAGATGGGGTAACATATTCTTGCACATTTTCAACATTTTCCGAGGCCATTTTATACACAAACTACTTATAAATGGAGGTCAAATGTTAAACGCATGAACGAGTACTTTATACATTGCATTATGATGTATCTAGGCCAAAGAAAAGAGCCACGAAGCAATAGCACAAACTCTTGCGGAGCTACTATTTTCCTGCCAGTTTTGTAAGGTTGTGCGTTCGCGCTCATACAACTGAGATCGCATAGGGGATTTTTTCTTGTTCACAGTGCTTCTAGCGTGCGATTACGTAGTGTGTGATGCGATCGCATAATTCAATTTTTGACCTTGCAATTTTTAAAACTGCTCGATCGTGCTCAGGGAATTAAGATCTCATAGCTTCCTTTTTCGCCCAGTTATTTCTTTCTCTTTGCCATTTCCCTAAACACATTAGGGGCAACAGCTTTGCACACACGTTTTTAAGGAAATTAAGCACAGATTTAGCCCCCAAATTTGTTCAAGAAGTACAAGAAATTCACTCAACCAACCTCGCCTAGCTAGCATGCACACAATCAAACACATGATTCAAAACAAAAACTCTAAATTAAAAATCATAAAAAGAGAAAGTGAAGAAGAAAGAAAATGTGTGTTGACTGACACTAGTATCACACAAAATTGAATTTTTGAGGGAGAATTAGAGTGATGAAATACATACATTTGATATTGAACTTGATTAGTTGTGTGAAATTGAAGAGAGAACACCTTTTTTATGATTTTTGAGGCCCAGCTAGTGAGAATTTTTTGTTTTTGGGCAGAAGATTGAGTGAAAGGGTCGTTCCCATTGTTTAATTATTTTCACTTATCTGGAGGAATGCAATCGGGGGAGTACAATTGCGATCTCATAGTGAAAAAAATCCTAAAAATTTGCGATGGCTTTCACAGTTATTCGATCGCATAGTGTAACTGCTACCTACTGAAATGTGATCGCATTGTTTGTGCGGCGATCGCATAGTGTGACAGTGTGCTGCACTGCAATTTTGCACCAACTATTCGTTTTTGTCTTCCCGACCACCCCGACTAGCTCAAATCAACTCCAAAAATCTGAAACATAGTAGATTAGTTAAAAATAATATATTAAGCTATTCTAATAAAGAAGATATTAAAAATGACTAAAAATTTTGAAAAACGATGGGTTGCCTCCCAACAAGTGCCACATTCAACGTCGTGGCACAACGCAAAACAACTTTACCACTTTTTTCGCCATTTGGACGATATAAATTGGGCACCCAACTTGGAATCAAGCTTTTGACCACAAGCGGTGGGGGTTGTATGTTGATGATCAAGCAAACCTCAATTTCTTGATTCTGTATTACTTGGCTTTCATATGAAGAATGTCATTTTGCCTTCTTGTTCCCTGAAATTATAAAATGTATGGCCTTTGTCTTTTCTCCTAGTAATCCCTCGTTGAAACGTGTAGTTCAATTCCCATTTCACCACACAATTCCAATGTTTAAAAATGCTTGGAATGTGACGTCAAACATCCAAATTGCAATTCTTCCCGGATTTTGACATCCTCTTTTTTCCCTCGGACTAGAGTCAAATTCAGCAAACTTTTTTTTTTACACCGGTTGACTCTAATTCCATATTTTTCTTGGAATTATTAACACTCATGGAGTCAGTTGGCGGTAGTTCGTGTCTTGATTCCTCAAAGTAGCGCTCACTTTCTTCCTCGAAATCGGACTCTTCTTGACTTCCTTCCACATCTGAAGTTGGTAGGTATAGTGAGCCTCAACAAATATTTTTATTTGATCTTTCAAAGTACGGATATGTTCATCATTGTGAGCCAAGCTTTTCTTAAAGTCCTCAAGTGCAGAGTTTTTCTTTTCCTCATTTGCAAGAATGGTCTCCAACATGAGCATCATATTCTCGTTTTGAGCATTTAAGAGTTCTTCTTAGTTTTTACCAAGTGCCAAGGAAGGATTTTCGGCTTCCACATCTAAAAAAAATTCTTGGCTATCATTAACTTCTGAGGATTTTTGGACCACTAAAGCTTCAAGCACTTCTCCCATTTGTGAGCGCAACCTTTCAAGTGCCATGTCATTTTGGAGACTATTTTTCAAAAGCTCCTCCAAGGCACTTTGCTCTTTGTTTCCTCCTTCAATTAGGCATTCTAGCATGAGCTTGAACTCTTTATTTTGACCATGCTCAACTTCTTCCAACTCCATATCCCTTGCATTTTCATCACAAAAGAAGAATCAACATAGCGGGGGTTTGGGGAATGGAAGGACAAATAATGACAATCATCCCAATGATCATTTTGACTACCACACTTATCACAAATAATCTACTCGTGGGTTTTATATTGTGCACACAATCCACCCCCGAGAGAATTTTAAAAAGTTTGCCTCGAGTGTGGTCGTCCACAATAAGGACAAGGGTCATCAAAGTATGAAAAACTACCACACGACCAATTTTATTATATGATGCTATTTTTCAAAATAAGAAAATAAACAAGAAACAAACAAGAACAACAGACCAAGGTAAAAAATTATTACACAAATATTCACAAGTTTGGACCAAAGCACTTACGCTTATTTTCCAAACAACCTAAATTACGCCAAATTTTTCCCTGAAACGGTGCGAATCCCATAGAGAACAATATGTAGGTAATTAGAAATTTAAGAGAATTATCAGTTGTTATGCAATGCCAAATCATTAGAATTGATTTGATAAAATATCTATACCTAAATGCGGAAATGTACTTGGTAACTTTCCATATTTGCTTGACATCAGGCCAAATAGGGCATTGATTGAGGCTGCTACCATATTCTAGGATGAGAGAAGAGTCGTCTTCTATTTTGGTGACATATAAATGACTCCTCTCCTAGAAGAAATAGGAGGCTTCGCTAAGTTGCCGTGGGATAGTCTAGGGTTATTAGTGCCAAAAAATCGCACCCTTAGCGGTTTTCTAAAATGGCTAGGTTTCAAGAAAAATGATGAGTTACTTTATTTGAGAAAATCATAAATCCCATTTGAATTTATTTAAGAGCGTTATGGGCACAGTAAGTCGTATAGTCTTTATCTTGAGGAACTTATTATTACCTTTTTGGGTTGGACGCACCGTCGAGTTTATGTACTCATCGTCTGCTTCTTAGGGTTGTTGATATTAATGAAAGTGGGAAGGATCCATATCCGTCTAGCCATGGTTGTCGGGACTTTGATGGAAGGCATCAAGGGAAAAAGTTATACCATCATCCCCATGATCTTAGCTGAAATGTACAGTGCTCTCGATTGATGCAAGAATGGATTCTGGCACTTCGAAGGTTGTAATCTGTTATTGCAATTTTTGTTGTTGGAACGCTTTCAATTCTTATTCCAAACAGGTTTGTACATCCTAAAAATATTGTAAGTTAGGTGCGTTTCTTCGGCAATTTGATAGACGAGCAAGTATATTGGACGTTTGAATGGTTTCCTAGCAGTGATTTAATCATCGGGTCAAGAAAGACTATCCATTTGTTATTGATCGTGTTGAGGGGAATCTATTCTTATGCTACTATAAGGCTAACGATATAAGCGGGAAGAAAACAAGTCATACCTTGGGTTTCCAACCTAGTCTAGTACAAAGCAGATTTTAAAGGGGATGTCATTTCATTAAAGTTCGAGAGATAGAATATGTGGAACCAGAAGGTCATTGTGGAAAAAAACTAGTGAGCCAGACATGTATCATGTCGGTCATATGTACTTCTACCCATCATGGTTGGTAGACGATATAGCAAGAGACGTCAAGGTAGGAATTAATATGAAAAATAGGATCATATATAATGATATTGAAGCACAGGTCAAGTAAAGGAGGTTACACAAAAGGGTTTTCGAGTCTAAAGCTAGGCATCTGGAAAAACACATAGTGGATATGGAAGCAATCCACGAATTGAGGGAAATTACCACTAAGTCAACAGAGAGATTGGAATATATGGAGCAAGGATTGATAGAGTTTTAGGGTAAGATGAGAAAGTGGCTTTCAGATTGTCAAAACACGGATGGCAGTGAAGGACGACATCTAGCAAAGGCTTACTTATTGTTGGATATGCGCGACCTGGGGAACCTGATTGATGGAGTCAAGAGATCCAAGGACGGGGAACATCATTCTAGGACAAAGTATTAGGATATGATTCTTTACTTTTTTTTAGATTAATTTAAGATTTCAATTGTAGTAAGGCTAAATGCCATTACTAACTTTATCATTATTGTCGATTTAGTATGGATTTAACTCATTTTCGCATTAATGAAATGACATAATTATTTGAATCATTTTTCTCCATATCTATGTGTCGCTTAAACCTACCTCGGTCACAGCGAGGTTCCCAAAATTAGGATATGAATTATTACGTGATTTCGCAAAACATGTTTAATATTGCAAGCATTCTTTTAATACCCTACTAACTTGGTTACCTTTTTGTTTTTCTTTATTTTGATTATTCTGATTCCCCAAGGTTGGTTCGTGCATGCCATCACCAGCATATCATATTAGATCCAGAGGTCCTCCACATCCTCCTCCACCAAACAATCCTAAATGCAGAGGTAAAGGAAAAATGGATGATTTAAGCGGTATTAGGAAAGACAACGCTACTGTGGCAGAAAACGTTGAAACTTCAGATGGTCGAAGTACTCTGGTGTAGAATAAACTCGTCTTACTCCTGGAACAAAAATCCCGGAGCTACAAGGAGAACTTGAGGAGGTCCGAAACTTGGAAAACCTTTATCTTACCTTCAATGCCCCTGAAATTAAACAACAAAATCCTAATACCCAAAACCCAGCACCAACCTAAAACACACAAACCCAAAATCCATTGCCAAATCCTCCTGCACCACACTAGTACCCCACACCTCCTCAAAATCGTAACCTTCCACCGGCACGCACTCCTCAGCAACACCACCATCACCCACCTCAATACCCCGAAACCACCATTTATCACACTCCCCAGATGCACCACAACCTACTCCTGATCTCTAAAACTCAACTAATAACCACCCTTATGCCTAGATTCCTAGATCACATCAAAACAATCCCAAATATGTGGAAACTTTACCCCATACCCCAAAAAACCATATATATACCTAAATCAATCGAGAAAGACGTGCTCGTTAAAAACACGGCGTAAGAACTCAAGAAGCTCACTGGCAGAGTTCAGAGTGTCGATGGTGGTAAAGGCATTGAAGGTTTAAACTCTATGGGCTTGTGTATTCAGCCAGATGTAGAACTATCAGAGGGTTACAAACATCCCAAGTTCAAAATGTTCGATGGAACTAGTGATCTGAAAGTTCATCTAAGAAATATTGTGAAAAACTTGTAGGAGTGGGCAAAGATGATTAAATCCGTATGAGGTTGTTCATGAGAAGCCTCAAGGAGATTCTTTGTCTTGGTATATTAGTCACTGCCCAAAGAAGTAGGTTATTTGGGTAAGCATAGTGCCAGACTCCATGGACAGATTCAGGTTCAACACAAAAACACACCAGAAATTTTCTACATTCAAAATCTTAAGAAGAAACAAACAGAAACCTTTTGCAAGAATGCTACTCGGTGAAGTTCTGAATCGGCAAAAGTAAGACTAGCACTTGAAGAAGAACAAATGAATAAGTTCTTCGTCAAATATCAAGACCGAAAGTACTATGAAAGTTTGATGGCTATTGAAAACCATAAATTCTTTGACATTATCAAGTTAGGACAAAGAATAGAAGAAAGGATTAAGAGTGGAATAGTGGCAAATTTGAAGCACTACATGCCACAAATAAAGCCTTGAAGTCAGGGGGTATCTGGAAGAAGAATAAGTAGGTGCTGTAATGGTTTCCAAGGGTCCTAAATCTCCTCTCACATACCCAACACCTCCACTCACAAACCAGCCTTCACACCCCAGATATCAACAACCTGCTACCACCTACCACGCCTATAACACCCAACCCAAATATTATCAATCACCACTACCCACCTGCCTAAATTACCGTAAACCAAGACCAAACTTTACTGATAGATCACCCAGACAATACACTCCAATTGTTGAACTGATAGACCAGATATATAAAAGACTGAAGGCTGTTGGTTATGTCACTCTTATTCCTATTGTTGCTATTGAAAATTCTTCTATGTGGATTAATCCAAACAAGACATGTGCCTATCAGTCAAGCATGAAAGGCCATACTATTGATGAGTGTCGCATACTATAAGACAAGATTCAGACACTAATTGACACCAAGGTCGTACAAGCAAATGAAGCCGTATCAAATGTTCGTAACAATCCTCTCCCAAATCAGAAAGGTGAGGGAGTAAACGTGATATAGTTTGACGAAGAACATATTCCGGAAGGGTCAATTGGACTTGTTCGAGAGGGAGATGATCCTAAAACATCACAAGTCACCCTTACACCCATTATGGTACAAACCCAAGCACCATTTAAAGTCGAGGTAACTACACTCTTCACCATGATGGTAGCTCCCACGTCATCATACAAGTATGATACTATCCCATAGGATTATGTTGCGGAAGGGGGGAGAAAATAAAAATCAAAAAAGAAGGAAATAGGTGCCACACAAGGCATGACCAGAACTAGTAGAGTTTATACACTTGAGCACCTGGGAGGAACAAGCAAAGAAGCTGCATCAAAACTGCCTATTGTTGAGACTGGCCCTGTCGACCTTTGGAGAAAATTACAAGTTAGAGAATACACTGTTGTTGACAACCCGAACATTCCTCCCGCCAAAATATCCATCTTGTCGCTACTGCAAAACTCTGACACACACAGGAATGCCTTGATGAAAGTGCTGAGTGCAGCTTATTTACCCACAAACATCACTAGTAGGGAGATGGCTAAAATGGTCGGGCAGGTACTAGAGAGTTAAAAAATCACATTTCATGAAGATGATTTACCGCTAGAGGGACTAATTCACAACATATCACTACACATCATAGTACAATTTGAAGATAAGCTCATTACCAAAGTCCTGGTAGATGGGGGTTAAAGTCTCAATATATGCCCAATGACTACTCTGAAGAGGATGAGTAAAGGCATGAACGAGATATGAGTGGGAAGCATGATATGAAGGCATTTGATGGATCTCTCAAAGCCAGCGTGGGAGAAATTAACATCACTCTACAGATGGGCCCAGCCTGGTTTGATATGGAGTTTCAAGTACTAGATATATCTGCTACCTATAATCTATTGTTGGGAAGGCCCTAGATACACGTTGTTGGGGCGATGGCTTCTACTCCGCATCAGGCTGTGAAGTTTGAATGGAACCATCAGGAGGTGATAAACCATGGAGATGGAAGTAATACCGTCTACACCAGTCAGACCGTTCCAGTCATCGAGAATAAGAAGAAGCTGGGTGGAGAAACATACCATTGTATTGAGCACGTAAACATAATTGAAAAAGACAAATGGTGGAGAAACAAGATAGAAAGCACACTGCTATGGACAAGGTATGAACTTGGCAAAGGTCTCGACAAAAACCTCTCTGGGATCACCAAACCAGCATAGTCGACGGATTGTGGTACAACTTTTGAGCTTGGGTGTGAATATACTTTGCAAGAATATCGAGATCGGTCGCCTCCATGGCATGGTCCTTATTATCTACTGGAATAACTGGTACCACATTTGTATCAGATATTTCATCAAACTGACATGATGTGGGGGTCTGACCAAGATAAAGTCTTAGCTGGCATGAGAAAGCTATTTCTAGATGAAAAAAATATGTATTGCAGTGCGATAGTCAAGGAGGAGGAGGAAGACCTTACCGTTAACACCATTAGAAAGAGAGTTGTTCTCAAGAATTGGACTACTGCACAATCCCGGGCCCATCGAGTTCCTGCGTAACCTGGCCAATTGGCATCAATTATAGTAAAACTAGTTTCTATTATTTAAGTCATTTTCAGTATTTTTTTAATGTATTTTGTTTTAAAATAATTGCTCGAGTCATCTAACCGTACTTGTTGATGTTTTCAAGATTTTATAAATGCATAGCTATTTTTTCTATTTATCATTATTCTTTACATTTTATCTCTATATCATTATTATTATCTATCCCGATGAACCTACAACTGTGACATGTAATGAGACAATGCAACATAAAGATAGCCATTCAGAAGATCTGGAAGATGGTATAATACCTAAAGAAATCGTTAGAGAAGTGGAAAACATTGAAAAGAAACAAAAGTCTTGGACGACACTGAGATAGTTAGCTTAGGGTATTCCGAAACGGTCAAGGAAACACAAAAAAGCATTCACCTATCACTCTTAGAGAAGGAAGAATACATCAGCCTCGTAAAAGAGTATGAAGATATATTTGCATAGTCATACGACGAAATGATAGGCTTGATAACATCGTGCCATTTCTAAAGAAGGATGGGAAAGTCAAAGTATGAGTTGATTATCGAGATCTAAACAGGGTGAGTCCAAAAGATGATTTATCATAGCCCAATATAGACATACTGATCGATAAATATGCCAAGCATGAGCTCCAATCCTTTGTTGATTGTTTCGCGGATATCATCAGATCTGGATGGATGAAGAAGCCGTATAAAAGACAATCTTTATCACACCATGGGGAATGTACTGCTACAAAATGATGTTGTTTGGTTTAAAGAATGATAGGGCCACCTACATGAGAGCCATGACAACCATTTTCCATGACATGATACACAAGGAATAGTGGTGTATGTGGATGATGTTATCATCAAATCCAAAAGGAGTACAGATCACATAGCAAACTTGAGGAAATTCTTTGATTGTCTTTGAAGGTACAATATGAAATTAAGTCTTGCAAAGTGTGCCTTCAGAGCCCCTACTAGAAAATTGTTAGGATTCATCATCAACCACCAAGGGATTGAGTTGGACCCTTAAAAATTCAAAGTTATGTAAGACTTTCCACCTCCGAAGAATAAGAAAGACGTGATGAGCTTTCTAGGGCATCTCAACTACATCAATAGTTTCATAGCGCAATCAAGCGTGATTAGTGAGTCGATCTTCAAGATAGTGAATAAAGATATTGCAACAAGCTGGACTGGAGAATACCAGAAGGCCTTCGACAATATAATTGAGTATTTATCTAAACCAGTCATTCTGGTCTCACCAGAACTAGGAAGTCTTCTACTGCTTTATTTGTCGGTCTTGGACGGATCTTTTGGTTGTGTTATGGGATAACATGATGATACTGGAAGAAAAGAGCAAGCGATATACTATATTAGCTAGAAATTCACACCCTATGAAGCCCGATACTTTCATGGAACGTACTTGATGTGCTTTAAATTGTATAGCTCAAAAGTTGAGGCATTATTTTTATGCATACACCATATATCTCATATCAAGTATGGACCCGCTTAAATACATCTTCTAGAAAACCATGCCTAACGAGTAAGCCAGCAAAATGAAAAATATTTGTGAGTGAGTTCGACATTGTCTATGTAACTCGCAAGGTGGTCGAAAGTCAAGGGTTGGCAGATCATTTGGCGAAAAATCCCATAGATAGAGAACATAAACTGTTGAAAATATATTTTCCCGATGAGAAGATATTTTTTGTAGGAGAACATATCACCGAAGCATAAGATGGTTGGAGAATCTTCTTCGATGGAGCTGCATACATCATAGGAGTGATATTACAAATCGGCCAACACTATCTGATATCTGCAAAACTCAGGCTTCCATGTACCAACAATATGATAAAAATAAGGCTTGCATCTTGGGACTACGGTTAGCTATTGACATAAATATTCAGGAGTTGCTGGTGATTGGAGATTCCAATCTTTTGGTACATCAGGTGCTGGGATAATGGGCTAAAAAGAACACCAAAATACTGCCATATTTGCAATATAATATTCTAAACGTCAATAGCACATGTCACTCCTCCTTTTACACATCCGAAGGTAGTACAAGGGTGTTTTTTTCACTCTAAGTGATATTATTCGAAATGGGATTATTTATTCATTTTTATTCAGAGTCGCCAATTGGAATGGTTTGTTTTCTGGTGTCCCAAGTCACCGGTTTATTTTAAAATCAGAGAATGAGGAAAAATTCGACTTCCTTTTGAAGTTTGCGAACTAGAAATTCTAAAAAAGAAATTCTGTTAACCCGAGCGAAGGTGTTAGGCACCCCCAGATTCCGTGGTTCTAGTACGGTAGCTTAAACTATTGTAATTAGCCTATTATCTAATTTTAATACATTTTTTAAATGATGGTTCAATTTTAACTTTATAACCACTTTTATTTAATTATTTTTTACAAAAGATTCAACATCATCCAAAATACACCTTTAACCACATCACATAAATGCACCCGAGGTCCACGACACGTTTTATCTAACGTTATTGAGATTTGGATTTGGGTCACATAAATGCACACCTGAGTTTAGGAAGGTAATTTTAAAATAGAGCGCCTAAAAAAACTACGCACTTTCAAATTTGCGAGGGCCATGGAAAATTCAACTAAATGGCACACCTCGATTTCTAAAGGATTAAAATCAATTAAATGAGGGCCATGAGCTTAGGGGTTTTATTTGGCATGGCACGCCTTAATTTATTAAGCCTAAATCTAGAATAACTATCAACTTGAAATATTTACCAAACCAAGATCAGATTAGGTAGTTACTGGCCTAATTGATTATTTGGCCCAAACTAGTTTAAAACAAAACTTAAGCCTTAAAAGCCCCAACATTATGCAATTTTAAAATCCCTACCACATGCCTGCTGACTTCATATATGTCCCGACTATGCAAAAAAAATGATACAAATCCTATAAACTAAGTGGAACTTTAACCACAAATGAAAAATAATAATATAAACCACATCATACATACTAATTAGTTCGACTAGCAGCTTGTGGCAGTCCAATGACCACGACAAATAACAAAGCATGGTAAACGTAGCTACTAAAGAGAGCCATGACAGAAAATCATGTAATATCAAAGAAACAAATAGACTACTAAGGAAAACTAACATAAAAGAATAATAACTAATCAAAATCATAAGTAACGTGAAATAGAGACAAAATAAACATAATGAATGGACATTTATTGATGAATCTAGAGAATATTACATCTTCACTCCCAAATAAAAAAAGGCGTAGGGGGCCTGACCAATGACCGGGGCTTGCAACCTCATCGCGAACTTGAATTTGACTCCAACTCAATGACATGCTACATTGAGGAAGAACTACCATGGTTGTAATGGTCTTTGTTGCTCATTTTTCATCTGTTTTTAGGCTCTTTTGGCCTGTTTTCATTGTTGATTTTTTCGCTTTTCATGACTGAAATTGGGCTTGAGATGGATGGCTTTTTTCAACTGCATTTAGGGTGATTGGGGGGTGATTTCACTCTATTTTTGGGGTAATTTGGAGCTGTAATTTGGGGTATTTGGGAGTGATGTTACAGCTAGGTTTGGGGTGGTTTTTGGCTGCCTTTAGGGTGATTTATGGCAGGACTTTTGGTGGTTTGGAGCAACTTTAATGGATGCATTTCTGGGCTGTTTTAGGTAGCGAATTTTGGTGGTTTAGGGTCTGTTTTAGGATAAATTTACGGCTAGTTTTTGAGTTGTATTTTCATGGCTTTTTGGAGTTGAAAATGAGGTGTTAGGCTGGGATTTTGCACTGGTTTGTTCAACAGTTTTGCTGCAGAGTTTGGCTGCATTTTTAGGGCTAAAATGAATGTGTTTTGGAGGAGAAAGAAGGTGCTTTGAGCTGGTGGAAAAGTGGTGGTTTTCAACTCGTTTTTTGGGTGGCTTAATGGAACTTTTTGGAGGAAGAAGAGGGTTTTTTTTATTGAAGAGATTATCAAACGCCGGCTGCTTAGGGCTTAGGATCTGATGTGCGTGTAGAGTCTAGGGTGTTAGTGTTATTTTATAGGTTAGGTCTAGGCTATTATTTGGGTTTAAGGGTATTGGGCTCAAGGAATAAGCTAGAAACTTGGGCTTTTATGACTAGCTTTGCTTAAAATTAGCTTAATTAAATAAAAATTTATTCATATAGAAATATTACCAAAAATATTAATTAGCGCTACTTAAGTGAAAAAATAATTATTAAAATAAATCTAACCATTAAAATAAAAAATGACTACAACACATTAAAGAAACTATTATTTTTTTGTGATACTTATTTTTTTATAATAAAATAAAGTAAAAGAGTACAAAATTAGTTGAAGTAGCGATATTGAGCCTAAATTAAATATATACATGCTAAAAATATAAAAAAAAACTTGGGGAGGGTCAAAAATTACATGTCTACAGCTTCCCTCTTTGACTGAAAATGCGAAGAGTTTTCAGACAAAGAATGACTAGACAGGTTTTTGACCCGACCCTTATTTAGGGAAACCGAAAGCTAAAAGAAAGGAGAATGTTACTGAGCCCTGTTATCTGAGCTGTTTATATATCCTTGTTTATAAAAAGTCACGTCTAGTTCATAAATGAATGAGGTAATGGAGTATCGAGGTTGAGAGTCGAGCAAGGTGTCGTCGAGTTTTCGGTCCGCGGTCCCATTATTACACCAAAATCAAAAATAAAAAAGACTAACTAAGCCTATCAGCTACGAATTACAAGTTTCCTATCTATAAATTCTTTGAATATTGATCTTGAGTCTTGGCTGACTTTTGCTGCAGACTCCGATAGAAATCTTGATGCTCGTCAACTGTATGTGATGGTTCTTTCTTCAGCTTTGGGTCAAGGCGAGACAATGCGAAGCATGTGATTTAAATCATATCTTAGGTAGTTCGCATCTTTCTCCTTTTTAGCATTCCTTGTTCACTTCTTTTTGTTTTTCTTCTTTTCTTTATTCTTGATTGAGACACATTCTATTCGTCATCTCAAATCCTGTGGCTCGAGGTCAAACCTGCTCAGACACCAAAACAAATAAACGCACGAAATTTTTCTGCCCCAATTTTCACTAGAAAAATTTTGTGACTTATTTGTAACTAATATCTAAACTTCCTTTTTTTTTGAAAGCGATAAACTAAGGATTATGTGCCTTTAAAAGGAAAACCGACTAGCGAATGGAGGCCCTATGTTGGCAAAAGACAACTAGGGAATGGAGGCCCTATTTCTAAAATCTCAACTAGGGTATGGAGGCCCTATGTTGGAAAAAGGCGACTAGGGAACGGAGGCTCGATGTATAAAATCTCAACTAGGGAATGGAGGCCCTATGTTGGCAAAAGGCGACTAGGGAATAGAGGCGCTATGTTGGCAAAAGGCGACTAGGGAATGGAGGCCCTATGTCTAAAAAGCTCAACTCAGGGATTAGAGCCCTAATGTTGGCAAAAAAGATGACTAGGGAATGGAGGCCCTATGTCTAAAAATCTCAACTCAGGTATTGGAGCCCTAATGTTGGCAAAAAATGCGACTAGAGAATGGAAACCCTTTATCTAAAATTGTGACGACCTGACCCGTCGTCACGTGAGTTACCGCCCCGTTTCCCCCTTATTGTGTTGCTTCATGTTTTTATATCAGTGTTAGAGTTGATCGGGTGTAATTGGACTGATTCTGGTTGAAAATAAGGCATATACCCTTTTAGAAAGGAGCTTGTTTTAGAAAAATCAACCGGAAGTTGACTATGTGGTTAGAAGGCCCGGATGCAAATTCCGGTTATTCGGTTAGCTTCGAGAGGTGATTTATGACTTAGGGGAGCGATCGGAATTGAATTTGGAGGTCCGGTATGGAAATAGGCTTGAATTGGCGATGTTGGAATTTTGGCGAAATCTGGTTGACAGGTGAGATTTTGATCCGCGAGTCGGAATGGAATTCCGACAGTTGCAATAGCTTCGTTAGGTGATATTGGATATGTCTGCAAATTTTCAGGTCATTCGGACATCGTTTGGTTGGGTTTCTGATCGAATGTGCAATTCGGAAGTTTTAAGAAAATTTAGACTTTGATTTGATGATAAATGAGAGTTGTGATGTTAACGATAGCGTTTTTATGATTCGAACAAGTTTGAATAATCTATTAGATCATGTCTGTGCTTTTGGTTGAGGTCTCGGGGGCCTCAGGGTGATTTCGGATGGCTAACAGGAATTTTTGAGTTGAAAAGTGCAGCGGAAAAATTGTAGAGAACTTTTGTTCTATGCGATCGTTGAGGGTTTGATGTGATCGCATAGAAGGAATTTGATACCCTGGAAATTTGTTCTATGCAATCACAGAGGTTTAGCTACAGTACCTGGAATTTTGTTCTATGCGATCGCAATGCTCTAATGCGATCGCATAATGTTAGCTACAGTACCCAGGATTTTTGTTCTATGCAATCACATAGTGTTAGCTGCAGTACCCAGGATTTTTGTTCTATGCAATCACATAGAGTTAGCTACAATGCCCGGGAATTTTGTTCTATGCGATCGCAGGAGCTCTAATGCGATCGCATAGTGTTAGCTACAGTACCCGGACAGAATGTTAAAAATATTTCATCCGCGAACCCAACCCATTTTTCCACCATTGTTGGTCATTCTTGAGAGCTTTTGGACGGGAATTGAAGGGGTTTTGACGGGAAATGATTGGAGGTAAGTCCTATGAACTAAATACATGATTTTATCGCGCAATCATCCTTGAAATTCATAAAAATATAGCCAAATTATAAGAAATTAGGGCTTGAGATTGAAATTCTAAATTTGGGATTTGAAGGGCCATTTTTGGTCCGATTTAGGAGTTCTTGGTATGTACGGACTCGTGGCGAGATAAGGAATCCGTTGATGTTAATTTTATAATTTTTTGAGATGTGGGCCCGGGGCTCGGGTTTTGCAAATTTCGTGAATTTTGATATTTTTCGATTGTTTTCGATTGGGTAATGTCCCATTTGCATATTATAATGTATTCGCTTTGGTTTTGGTTAGATTTGACGCGCGTGGAGGCCGGTTTGAGGGGAAAAGGCATCGCGGGCTAGAGATTTTGCCGGTTCGAGGTAGGTAATACTTGCAAATGATGTCCTCAGGGTTTGAAACCCCGGACTTGCATATCATAGTGATGTATTATGGTGACTTGCACGCCAGGTATGAGCGTGGGGTAGAGCACCGTTGGGGATTGTGACTTGGTCCATCCCGATTGTTGATTTTACCGCGTATTTGATAAAGAATTATTGATTTTTATCATGACTTGGGCTTATTGCCAAACTTAGGCCTTGTGCTAATTATCTGAAATCTTTTGTGAATTTACATCACTATTTTTCTTCACGAATTGAAATATTATTGAATTCAGTCCAATTGAATTATATTATTTTGTAAACTCAGCTACGTTTATACTCAACTCGAGATTTAAATGATATTTAAAATGTCAATGAGCTGAGCATTAGTGTTTTACTGAAGCCCAAGAGGCTTATGACTATTTTCTGGACTGATTGAGGCCGAGGGCCATCTGTGAGGATATGTTGAGTGATGTGAGGAGGCTTTCAGGCCTCGAGTGTTATGTGAGGAGGCTTTCAGGCCTCGTGTGTGATGTGTGAAGGCTTTCAGGCCTATTGATATTGCGCTTGGGCTGTAGGAGCCCCTCCGGAGTCTGTACACACCCCCAGTGAGCGCAGGGTACCCAGGTGAGTTGGGAGTGGGCCCGAGAGGCCGTTGCTTGTGTGTGGTGAGTTGGGAGTGGGCCCGAGAGGATGTTGCTTGTGTGTGGTGAGTTGGGAGTGAGCCCGAGGGGCTGATGTTGTGTGCTGGTAAGTTGGGAGTGAGCTCGTGTGGCTGATACTATACTGAGAGTTTGATATTGAGCCCGAGGGGCAAACTTTTGATTGCTCCTAAATTGTTGTTTCCACTATTTTAAAAAAAAGGGAATGAACTGATACCTTATGGTTTTTTTTATGGTATACTTGATTTTACTGCTTGAGATAGCATTATATTTCAGATATTTTTATAAAGGATTCTCATGGAACTACTGATTCTCGTAAGAGTGGCATCGTACTTTATAGAATGATGTAGTATTTTTACGTGATTTCTTGCCTCTCAGCATTATTTATTCTTATTACCACTGAGTTGGAAGTACTCACTCTACTCCCTGCACCTCGCGTGCAGTTGCAGGTACTGTTTCACCCGGTAGCGGGTTAGTAGCGGATTGAAGGTATTGCTATCGTAGCTAAGCAAGGTGACCGCCGGCGTTCGCGGCACCGAGATTCTTCTTCTCTTGTTTTCCAGATTTTACTCTGTGTATATTATATATTTCAAAATTGTAATAAGGATCCTCCTAGATGCTCGTGACTTGTGACACCCCGGTCGGGCTGTATTGGGTTGTATTTACATTGATTAATGCATATTCGAACTGCCATATAACTGATTAACATCTTTAAGTGGTGTTCTGAGATGGTCTGGCTGGCCTTGTCTTCACGAGAGGCGCCATCACGACCGGGTTTGGGAATTGGGTCGTGCCAAAAATGAACCAAGAAGGAGTTCTTTTCTCTCTTTTTATTTTTTATGTAGAAAAATCATCATTTTTTTTCTTTTGAGAAAGTCATTCTTTTAAACAAATTGCCCCAACGCCTCTTTTTTTTTTAATCGATACATCTTTTTTTTGCAAAATATCCTAAGAGAAACTTCCTCAGACTAGGTTTTTTATCTTAGGAGAAAAATTCATCAGACTAAGATTTCTATCCTAGTAGAAAATTCATCAGACAAGATTTCCTATCTTAGGAGAAAAATTCATCAGACTAAGATATTAATCCAAGGAGAAAGTTCATCAGAATAGGTCTCTTTTCCTATCTTAGGAGAAAAATTCATCACACTAAGATTTCGATCCTAGGAGAAAATTCATCTGACTAGGTCCTTTTTTTTGTTATCTTAGGAGAAAGATTCATCATACTGAGATTTTTATCCTAGGAGAAAGATTCATCAGACTAGGTTTTCTATCTTAGGAGAAAAATTCCACAAACTAAGATTTTGATCCTAGGAGAAAATTCATTAGACTAGGTCACTTTTTTTGTTATCTTAGGAGAAAGATTAACCAGATTAACATTTCTATCCTAGGAGAAAGTTCATCAGACTAGTCTTCTATCTTAGGAGAAAAATTCATCAGACTAAGATTTTGATCATATGAGAAAATTCATCAGACTAAGTCCCTTTTTTTATTATGTTAGGATAAAGATTCATTAGACTAATATTTCTATCTAATGAGAAAGTTTATCAGACTAGTCTTCTATCTTAGGAGAAAAATTCATTAGACTAAGATTTTGATCATATGATAGAGTTCATCAGACTTGGTCCATTTTTGTTATCTTAGGTGAATAATTCATCAAACTAAGATTTCTATCCTTGGAGCAAGTTCATCAGACTAGGTCTTCTATCTTAGGAGAAAAATTAATCAGACTAAGATTTTGATCCTAGGAGAAAGTTCATCAGACTAGGTCTTTTATCTTTGGAGAAAGATTCATCAAACAAAGATTTCGATCCTAAGAGAAAGTTCATCAGACTAGAATTTATATTAGGAGGAAAATCCATCAAACTAGGAATTTTTATCCTAGGAGGAAAAATGTGAAAATCAATGGCAAGATTTTATGCACAATATCAAGTCAAATAAAGGCAAAGATTCAGAAACTTCTGTTTTGTCGACTCTTCTCTTCTTCTTCTTCTTTTTTCTTATTTTTTTTTTTGTTTTTTTTTTCTTCTTCTTTTTTCTCTCTTTTTCTTTAACCACTTTCCTTGCATTGCTTTGTTCCTATTAAAAACAAAAAAAAAATTTGTCAGTTTTGAAAATGGTGGTCGGTTTGTAAACTTGAGTCCTGGGTAGCTTAGCTTCTGCTCAATCAGCTTGAGTCGGTTTCAAGAGACTTTTGCTCTGCATCAACCCTAATTATTTCACACCCAGTGCCATATGTATTTGTGGCTCAATTAGCCTTATCCCAATTGAGATCTTTGCTCAGGTGACCTTTTCTGATATCTTGAATGACTTCCTGCTTTTTGAGAAATTTTTCAGTCAGAAAGAATCACAAGTTATCCTTGCTAGCACCAAGTATACTGACAAGAGTCTTTTTGGGGAAGCCTTTGCATGAATCCACAAGGCATGTTGAAAGTAACAACTGAGTTTGCTGGCCAAATTTACTTTGTGCAATTGAAAAGCTGGTAGCAGAGTTTGAAATCTTTTCTTGCTTGTTTTGACAAGGAATGACTCGGAGTGAAGGACACAATGATGCAAAGAAACAAGTATTAAAAAGAAATGCCCTTGTCAGAAGGACAGAAGGAAGATTATTTTTTTTAATAACTAGCCTTATTGGTCATGACATGCATTTTGGACTCAACGACATGATCTATCAAACTAATCCAATCTTCCTTTTTGCCATTCTTATGACCTTTGATGCCAGGCTTGTTCTAGCCAATTCTTTGCATCAACTTCATGTCTCACTTTCGACTAGTGGTGCCTCGAGAGATTTTCACCAACAAGCCTCTCTCATTTATTCATCTCTACTTACCGTCGCCTATTGTGCCCTTGAGGGCTTTCACTAGTAAGACTCTCTCATTTTTCTTTTTCTTTTTCTTTTTCTTTCCCCTTTCATTTTTCTTTTGTGAGCACCTTGACAAAGTTATAAGTCGTGTGATAACCGTCGCTCGTTGCATAATTCTCTTGGCATTCTTGAAGGCATATCAGGATGTCTTTATTTTGATGGTTTTTGGATAGGGTTGTCCAAATTACCATTACAGAAAAAGGAAAGACAATAAGAAAGGAGAGACAAGGACTGCAAACAGCAGAAGCTACATCGTACATATCCTATAATCAACACGCACGAGATCAATGTCCACTGTGCCTGGAAACACCTAGATCTTCACATGGAGTGCAGGGAGTAACCTGAGTACATCTGATGTCCCCCAAAACTCACACCACTAATTTGGGTTGTGAGGCGGTTGATGCAATTATAAATACCATTCCACAGAGAATTTTATGTGGGATTAGGTATATACCCAGTCTAATGTATAACGTGCCCAATATTGCACTTTTACAAATTCAATTGTATCTTTTCGACTTCTAATTTGTATGCTAATATTTGCAGTTGAAAATCTAAGAGACAATGTTTTTGGTATTGTTGTTTTTCAAATTTATAAAACATCTAAGGCTGTGAATCCACCTAGGTGGTTACCTAACGGATTGTAGGCTCTAGGTCAAGTTTGTTTGGCCGGGGCTATAATATAGTAATCATACGCAATAACCCACTCAATACCTCTCGGTAGTTAGAGTGATTTGGCCAAATTTGGCTTTTTCCGGTCCAAATGGGTATTGCATAAAACAAGTGATATATGTTGAAGTCGGGTCTTATTATCTCTAGATTCAGCCCTTTAATTAGGGCTATTAATTTCTTGAGCTCATCCCAATTTCTTGTTAGCCAAGTTTTCCTAAACTTAATCGGTCTTTCTCAAGTAGAGTCAAAGTTAATTAGACATGAATCAATATTTGCAACCATCAATTCTCAAATTCAAGGAAGAACTAGGCTAAAGATCACTAACCCAATCACCAACAAGCCGTAAATCAAACACCCATTAAGTACTCACACTAGGGTTGGGTCACAACCCTAGATAGAAATTTAGGTACTTATGAAAAATGAAGAAATTAAAGATGAAACTAAGATAAAATTCATAATAGATGATTAAGGGAACAAAATCTAATGTTAAAATGTTAAACTATTACAAATCTACTCAGTACAATAAAGAACAATGGCTATCTATTCTCAGATGCACCAAACATAACTTAAAAATGACAAAAAGATCTATTCATACCCAGCTAAAATTATCGGGCAGAATTGCCCTTGCGGAGTTTGTGTAGCCGTAAAATTATGTGTGTCACTCGCACATTGAGACTTGGCTCGACAGGTTGGACTTCTGTGCCCGCACGATTGTGGATTGCGACCGCACTCCTCCAACTTATGCGGACCGCATAATTCTGAGTGTATCCGCACTCTAGATTCTGCGGCCGTATAATAATGGTGCACACCGCATTCTGACCTTGGGATTTGGCATGGGGTACTTCTGTAGATCGCAAATTTCTGGAGTAGTCCGCACTTCTTCATGGACCAAAATCATAACTCTCTGAACTTCATTTTCTGTGGCTACACTATAATTGTGTAGTCCGCACTTTATAAAGGAAAACTTACGGAGGCCGCCTCATGTTCTACGGCTGCACTCAATATTATGTGTTCCGCATTTTTCACTTTTAGCCCGGTTTTGGTCCTTGTCCAAAATTACTCCTTCTTGAGTTGGTTTTTATCTCTTTAGCTCATATTTTAACACTCTTTCAAGAAAGCACATTTTATTAGTTTTCGGGAATACCTATAAGCAATTTTGAGCTAAAACAAAAGTAAAAGAGCGCAAGGAAGAAGTCAAAATCTTTATTTATTAACTCCCCCAAACTTAAGGTTTTGCTTTTTCTCAAGAAAATAAAGTAATTCCCACCTCCACAAGACAAGAACTATTTTAGCTGGCCTTAGTTGAATCAATCACACATCAGTTGGGACCAACAATTACCCAAAATATGTATGAATTATCAACAATGCAATAATTTGACTTTTTGAGTACCAAAATTCTAATGTGACACTAGAGCATCAAGAGTTGACTTTATTCATCAAGGAAGCTCGCTCTATCATGTAGGTCATTGTGGATCCCAAACTCCTCCTCCTTTACTCTCCGTTGGCATATCTCACTTTAGAATGTAACACTGAATTCAAGGATTGTGAAAAGTTCGCTCATCTCTCTCAAAATAATGTCACAAGTACGGCTCTAAGTACCATATGATTGCCCGTCATGTAAATCACCACTAATGTAAGCTCATTCAGCTTGAAATCATGTGGGGATATTTCAGGGTGTAATGAAGGCTTTTTGGACCAAGGTAGGACTTGATAGAATATAATGGTTTTAACTTTCCTTAAGCAATCCATTTTCTCTTTTTGGCTCATACATTATCGAATCTTTGAGTCATTTTCTTTTTCCTTGGGGGAACTATAGAGACGCAACATCACTCTTTCTTAGTCATGATATTTCATTTTTTTCCTTTTCAATTTACTCCATGCCTTTCATCCTTGTTTTTCTTTGAATCCCTTCATCCTTTTACTTTATTCACTTTCTTATTGGCATTTTTTCTTATTGTTCTTTCTTTCTTTTCTTTTCCTTCCCTTTTCTTCATTTCTTTCCTCTTCTTTGAACCTTTATATCACTTTCAAACTAATCGACTCTCCCCCAAACTTATGCTTTAGCCAACAGTTTCTCAAGAAAGCTAAGGAAAGATTGGGTGCCAAGAGAGGGCCATTACAAAACGAATAAAGGTTTGTAACATGATTATTGAATGAAAAAGGGCTTAGGCTCAAATGGGTTGACTTGGGATATTACATTGTTAGGCTGTGGAAGATTTCAATTTGGATCAAGGAGAGCCTACAATCATTTCTCAAGACAAGCTGCACTTAGAATTTCGCCTATAAAAACATACGGGCAAGTTCTAAACTATTAGCACTCGTACTTTGGCTTGCAACTAAATATCTCACCTCTCACGCTGCTTGATTTCCAAAGAGAATGGATTGGTGGGCCCATAACAACCCTAGTTAAGATTGAGAATCACAAATGGCTTGACTGAACCACTCGATGATTGCTTAAGTCAACCCAAGAGTCAAAAGATCACAACTAGCGCTATTTTCTGCCAACAACTTGTTTTTGACCATAAGGCCGTAGGTAAATATGTTGGTTCCAAGAGAAGCATTCTTGAGACCCTTTATTCATTCCTATTATTTTTTACCTAAACATAAAAGAAAAAATGGACTCGATCCCTTAAGAAGATTGTCACGCCATTCATCGTTGGGAAGAGCCACCTAGTTCACACAAAATTCACCTTTGGAAAGAACCATTGCATTAGGAAAACCAAAGGCTTATTGCTAACTTAAACATAAAAATAAGTGAACAAATCAAAAGAAGCTACTAAAATGAATAAGAAGTTATAATACTTAAGAAAAATAAACAAAAGAAGCTATGAAGTAAACTTCAAAAAGTAAGACAAATGAATATACAAACCGAGGGGAAATGAAGATATACAGCAAGTGAAAATGGAGGAATATATACATCACCAAAGAGAAAATAAAGATAAAGTAAAAAGATTATTAGAGTTATTACATGCCAAATGTCAATATAATAAAGAATCATCCAAATAGACTGCCCCCGAATAAAGGTAAGCATTGTCCTCAATGCTTAACAAAAATAAGAATAAAGAAGGGTAGAGAGTTAAGAGAACTCCATATATGGTATCAGTGTGCATGGCATACTCAGCAACCTTAGTCTCCTACAACTGTATCTCATCATCACCTGGTTAAGGGAAAACAAGGCTGCGGAGAATCTGTAACCTTTCCTCAGTGGTGTGGGTAGTAAGGTCTGGCTCTTTAGATTGGCCAGTTGCTTCCTGTGATGCCTCAGGTATTGATGGTACTGATGGTGTTGCGGGTGCCAGTGGTGTTGTCTCCATCTAAAGGTCAAGTGAAATATCCCTAGCTGAAGCAAGCTTGGCCACATCTTTTCTCAATTTATCCATTGACTTCTTTGAATCCTGAGATCTCCGCATCATTTTCACCTGTTTGCCTAACTCCTCAATGACTTCAGCATGTACCACCAGAGTCTCCATAATAGTCTTCTAATTTTCGAGGATCATTGATAATATTTCCTCCACTGATGGAGGTACTTGTGGTGCTGCTAGGGCAAAAGATTGTGCTGCAACAACACTAGATATGTCAGACAGCTTTGAAGTAGCTTCCTGTGTCTAGTTGTTTAGACTTGCCAATATATGGGAGACCGGCGAGTTGCATCACCCATAGCGAGTGTTTCTAAATACTTGGCTGCCTCTACTTCTTCAATTCCCACGTAAGTGTTCAAAGAGTAGGAGTCAAATCTGACTTTCAGATTTTTGACCTTTGTTATCATGGTACCCTTCGTTATGTGAGCTACATTGGTATAAGATTCTTTAACCAAGTGCTCATTTACATCGATGACACTTTGGGTGAACCACTTCCACCTCTTTCGCTCCTAGAACTGTCTAAGGACATTTGGATTATGAATGTCCAAATTCTTAATTAAGAATTGTCACTCCAATGTGAGCAATCTCTAAGGCCACCACTCTTTGAGCCATGTGAAAGCCGTCAAACTCACAAACCAATCCTCCTATATTTTCTTCTTCTTCAACATCTCAAATCCACCCACTCTAGTGTCACCTCATCTACCATCATCCAGGATATTATCATCATCATCATCTAAATCAATTGGTGCAGGAGGAGTGTGTGTATAGGAGGGCTATGAACCCTGTCTAACAGCATCTGAACCCTCAAAAGAACTTGCTGAGGTGGAGGATTCGTCATGGATCTGGTATCTCCCTTGAACTTGCTATGATTGGGCTTCCACTGTGCTTGCACAGAGTGCCCTCTGAAGCTTCCCTAAACGGGCATATTCACTGGTGTCTGAAGATTCTGGGACTCTATTGGCAATAACCTTCTTGTTTGTTGCTCTATGTAATGGATAGTTGTAGGTTACTCTTGCCTCAGCATCGGCCTTGCGAGGGTTCAGCCCACCCTTTTGATGTATCACCTCTCCCACATGATCTAACTGTTGACTACAACATAGTTATAGGAATCAGTTAAAGTTGAAGGTCATAGTGTACACAGATTCATACATGATAGTTGCAAAAAACAAACTCAGAAGAGGCAATGCGGACCGCATAAAAGTGAGTGCGGCCGCTGATTTCCAAGTGCGAACCGCACAATTTCAAATTGCAGCCGCATATTCAAAAGTGCGGACAGCACAATTTAAGTGCATCTGCACAACCCCAAGTTCATACCACTAGGTCTCTAAACTTCCAATAGTGTGGTCGCACATATTTTTCTGCGGAACACACAATTTTATGCGAACTGCAAAATTTTGCATGCATACTTTTGCCCTAAATTGTAAGACCTACAGACCGCACAAAATTGTGTGACTGCACAATTTGAAATTACGCAGTAGTACTTTAAGGTTCATGCAATTACTTACAAATTATACATAGTTTTTGCAAACAAACATGATCAATGACCTACCCAGTCCCTAATGAGCATACATGATATTACCTAACTGATTCTAAGCACATATGACCAATCAATTTACATTTTAGGACTACAAAATAACCCTAACACAAAATAACAAAACTAAGGAAATTGAAAAATCTAAAGATTTAATGAACATACCAATGATGAAGGATGCAAGGAAGGATCTAGATTGATGAAATGAGTGTGAAGTGTGGAACAATTGGACGTGCACTGTGCTTGCTTAGGCCTCAATACTTCAAAGTGTGTAAAGTTGTGAATGGTGCACTAAATTTCTATCTATCAGTTGACCCAATCGTTCAAGAGTTAAGCTGAGTACGACCGACAATTTTGAGAGCTGTCCGCACTCTTTACCTAGACCTTTAAATAAACTCTGCGGTCCGCACAAAAGTGGGTGCGACCACAAAATCTGTGCGAAACGCATAATTTTGTGTGTGGCCACAGATTGGCCTGGAAATTTGATAGACCAACTTTAGAGAGCTTGCAATTTTGGTCTTCCATTTGTGCGACCACACATAGAATTGTGCAGTCATAGAGTGATTGTGCGGTTCGCGTAATTAGTGTACGGTCCATGTAATTAATGTGTGGTCCACATTTTTGCAATACTTAGCCAAATTTTTTATGCACATTCCTTACTATGTACACCCATTCCTGCATACATTTCAAAACTAGTTAGCACAAAACAAAGCCTGTCTAATGAAAAAGAAAAGGATATATGGGTTGCCTCCCAAGAAGCGCCTGATTTAATGTTGTGGCACGACGTAGATTACCAATCATTTGAAATGAAGGAACTCCACGATGTGGCCATTATCAACCTTGCCAAAGTAGTGTTTTATCTAGTACCCATTAACTCTAAATACCTCATCATTCTTATTTCTCAAGTCCAAAGCACCAAAGGGGGTTACATTCACAACTTCAAATAGGCCACTCAATTTAGACTTCAACTTTCCTTAACACATCCATAATCGGGAATTGAACAATAGCACGAGATCACCTTCTTTAAACTCCTTGTTGTGGATGCACTGGTCTTGGAGGTACTTTATCTTCTCCTTGTATAGGGACGAGCTTGCATAGGTATGGTTTCGTAATCAATCTAGCTCATTCAATTGTGCCACCCTTAAGTTTGGGCAATATCCCACTCAAGGTTCAACTTCTTCAAATCCCACATGGCCTTATGCTAAAGTTCCACCAGAAGATAACATGCCTTCCCAAACACCAATCGATATAGAGATATCCTAATCGGTGTTTTGTAGGCCGTCCTATAGGCCCAAAGAGCATCATCAAGATTTCTTGACCAAACCATCTAGTTGGCATTCATAGTCTTTGACAAAATACTCTTGATCTCCTGGTTGGAGACATCAACTTGTCTGTTTACTTGAGGATGGTAGAGGGTTGATACTTTGTGAGTGACATTATACTTTATGAGTAAGGTATCAAAAGCCTTGTTGCAAAAATATGATCCCCCATCACTAATAATGGCCCTAGGAGTACTGAATCTTGTCAAGATTTTTTTTTCAAAAATGCCACCACACTTCGAGCTTCGTTGTTGGGTAAAGCTACGACTTCAACCCATTTTGACGCATAGTCCACAGCTACCAATATGTAAGTGTTCACATAAGATCTCACGAACGGTCCCATGAAATCAATGCCCCACACATCAAAGATGTTCATATCCAAGATGGTGGTGAGGGGAATCTCGTTCTTCTTAGAAATACCACCAGCCCTCTGACATTCATCACAACGATTAAATAGATCACTAACATCTTTGTAGAGGGTAGGCCAATAGAATCCACAACTCAAAACTTTTATGTCGTTCTAATTCCACCATGGTGACCACCATACGGTGAATAGTGGAAAACCTTAAGAACTTCCACTTTTTCTTCCTCTAGCACACATCTTTGAATCACACCATCTGTGTAAATACAGAAGACATACGGTTCATCACAATAATAGCCAAGGCAATCCCATTTGAGCTTCTTCCTTTGGTTTGAAGAGAAATCATTCGGTACAATGCCACTCATAAGATAGTTCGCTAAATCGGCAAACCGTGTCATCCCGGTCATTATAGTGGCTAGCAACTGTTCGTCGGGGAAGAAATCATTAATCTCAAGGCTGTCATGTGGCCTCCCCTCCTCCTCTAATTGGGAGAAGTGGTACACCACTTGATTTTCACTCCTTTTTCGATCTTGGATCTCTATATCAAACTCTTGCAATAGATGCACCCACCGCATTAACCTTCCATTAGAATCTTTCTTGCTCATCAAGTATCAAAGCACCGCATGGTCGGTGTGAACAATCACCTATGTACCCATCAAATACGGGACGAACTTCTCCATAGCAAAGACAATAACAAGTAGCTCTTTTTCAGTCACTATGCAATTGACTTGCGCATCATTGATGGTCTCGCTAGCATTGTAGACCGGATGGAAAATTTTGTTGATTCTTTTCCCCAAAACTGCTCCAACCGCCACATCACTATTGTCACACATGAGCTCAAAAGGCAAGCTCTAATCAGGTGCGATGACAGTAGGAGTAGTAGTCAATTTGAAATGCAATTCTATGCCTTCATACAATCTTCGTTGAAATGCAACTTGGTATCCTTCCCCAAAAGTTTACACAAAGGGTTTACCACCTTGGAAAAATCCTTGATGAATCGGCGGTAGATCCCCGCATGACCTAAGAAGCTCCTCACTCCCTTCATGGATGTAGGGGGAGTTTGGAGATCACCTCAATTTTGGTGTTGTCGACCTCAAGACCATGCTTTGAAATTTTGTGGTGGAGGACTATGCCTTCATCGACCATGAAGTCACATTTCTCCCAATTCAACAACAAATTTGTCACCTCACATCTAGCCAAGACCTTATCCAAATTTTTCAAGCAATCATCAAAAGAATTCCCAACCACAAAAAATCATCCATGAAGAACTCAAGAATGTCCTCCATTATGTCGGTGAATAACCATCATACACCGTTGAAAAGTTGCCGGTGCATTACACTAACCAAATGACATCCGCGATAATGCAAAAGTACCATATGGACAAGTGAAAGTAGTCTTTTCTTGATCCTCCAGAGCAATGATAATTAGATTGTAGCCGAAATACCCATCGAGGAAACAATAAAAAGCCCGTCCAGCCAACCTATCAAGCATTTGATCAAGGAAGGGAAGTGGAAAATGATCTTTTTCTTGTAACTTTTGTATACGGTGAAATTAGAGAGTTCAATTTCTCATCACTAAGGCATTGGGAAGATCACCTCGAAGGCTCGAGGCCGCAGAACCACCTCAAAGGCCCGAGGACGCGGCCAAGTATCTATTCTCGAGGGTCGACATTGCTCGACCCTAGGACAGTAATAATTGCGGCAGTTTACCAAGACACGCAGCTAGAGCTGAAACAGATAGCGGGCTACACAACCTAGCGGACCAGTAGAGGTGCCTCGCTTGGCATAACACAAATTCAATGTCGATATATCGGATATTGTCTTCATCCTCAGTAGAATAAAAGATGCCATTTGGCCCAGGCCTGTGCAATCAGATCCTTCACAATGGAATCATAACTTAATATATGAATTTCACAACACACATGGCCACAGGATTGAGGATTGCCACCAACTCTGAGAGGAAGTAGCTAGACTACTCAAGAAGGGTCATCTTCAAAAATTCCTAAGTGATCGGGCCAAGAACCAGTTTCGAGAAAGAGAGGAGACCAAGAAGAACGAAACGAATTAGCCGCAACATGTAATCCACATGATCTTAGGAGGCGTTGATGCCCCGTAAGAACCCGTAATTAGAAGGACAAAAATATTCGTCACTAAAGAAAAGCTAACCCGGGGGTACATTACCCGAGGACGCCCTCACATTCAGCAAAGAGGACACTGAGGCCTTGTCTCAACCTTACAACGACGCACTGGTAATCTCTTTCCTCGTAAATACATTTCAAGTAAAACACGTACTCATGGATCCAAGTAGCTCAACCAATATTATGAAGTCAAGGGTAATAGAGCGGCTCAGATTACTTGACCAAATCGTGCCCGCCACTCGAGTCCCCAAAGGATTCAATATGGCAAGCGAAACGATAAAAGGAGAAATCACCCTCCTGGTCAACGTGGCCAACATGACCCAGAATGTCAAATTTCATGTCATCGAAGGAGACTTGAGGTACAACACCTTGTCCGGGAGATCATGGATACACTGCATAAGAGCAGTACCATCCACCCTCCACCAAATAATGAAATTCCCGACAAAGGATGAGATTAAAACCGGCTATGGGGAACAACATGCAGCGAGGGAAATGTTCGTCGTGCACGACGTGACACCAAAATCGATAACTCTGCCCATGAAAAAATCAAAAGATAATCAAACTATAACTTCGGCTAAGCCTGATTAAACAAAATAGAGGACCATACCACATCCTCATTGCAAGCGAATGAGACATATCAAACCTCGTAACACTACCGGCACATCCCCCGCTAAGGTATCGCCATTTCTCTTTTTCATTTTATATTTCACACTAACTCGTATGCACACGCCCGATCAAAGTTGTCGAGATGCCAATCCAGCTAGAAGCCCTTAAGGTTTTAAAGCATCCATTGCACTCTTTTCCTTCGGCCGAGTTTATATCTCAACAAGGGTTTTTACCTGCAAGGTTTTTAACAAGGCAACATACACATTCTACCTAAGGAAGACTCAACAAGTATTCAAGGCTTCTTTTGCAATCAACCTCGAACACTGCGGGGTATCCCCTCGGATGGTCGTTCATCAAAAAAACCAAGAAGTGCTAAACGGGGTCCCCAAAGGAAAATAATTTATCGGGCCAAACGGTCGAGCGATCCGTGTTCGTATAGCTAGGCCCCCAATGAAGAGAATATGTATACTTGCACCAAGTATTCGGAGAGTAAATTTCATTAAAATATTTTAACGCTTCAAAGGAAATTCAAATGTTCTAGCAAAAAGCATCTCCAAAACGAAAAGTGTACCAAGCGATCGGGGATTGTTGTCGATAAATCTATCTCCAAACGACCTCCGTGTCGGGACTCCAAGCTCATAAGCCCTCAACGAGGCAACATAAATATCACAAAATGACTCCAAGGCCGAAAGTGCCCCGAACACTCGGGGATTGGTGTCAAAATATCAAAAATCATATGACCTCAGGGTCGTAATTACCAAAGTCGTAAGCCATCAATGAGGCAACACCAAGCTTACAAATAAACGGCTTTCGAGCCAGGATTCTCTCATTAACTCGGGGACTATCGCCAAGTACCATCCATTAAAAAACCTGAGGCTATAAGACCCCGAGCAAGCAGACTCGGTCTCGTAAGACCTACATAAGGTAGCAACAACATTTATAAGACCTCAAGCAAGGCATGAATCACACTTGTACCAAGTGGCAACATCTGTACGACCTCAAGCAAGGTATGAATTATACTTGTACCAAGTACCTAAAAACTGTAAGACCTCAACGGCATGAAAATTTTGTAAGACCTTGCTAAAGGTATAAACCCGATCCCAAGGTTTAGGCTATATATCGAACTTGTAAGACCCCTAAAAAGGCATATCCTCGATATAGATGCTCAAACTATTTCACTTGGGATTAAAAAAGGTTGTAGCTGAGCACAAATAACTACGGTCAAAAGGATGTACCAGCCAAACTAACGCGACTCGGGGATGCCTGACCGTCGCTAAAAAATCATAGGCCTTTAATTACTTCAAATCTACTTCGAAAAGAATCGGTTCAATAGGCTACCCTTGGTATAGGCAAAAAAGCTTCGACCATGTCAACTTTAAATCACAGGCTTCGAGCTACTCAGCCTCAGAGCCAAACCTCCCGAGGCGCTCGATCATCACCACAAAATGGCTCGTAATCGAGGTTCTTCTCAAACCGTCGATATCAGGCAAAAATCATCGCAAATTCCTTAACGATGGGAAAATAAAGCCCATATAAAAGGTCGCTTCAACCAAAGGCATAGGAGCCGTTGTTGCTAGCCCGTGCAATTTTTAAAGCTTGAGGGTCGAATAAGCTCGAATCAAAACCCTATTCAGAGACTGAACCCAAAATAGTTACCTAAAAATTCCCCAGGGCAAAAAGCATAAGAACTCAAATGCCAGCTTACACTGAATGGTAACTTCGGCCCAAGGCTTAATGAGCCATTATCGCCAGCTTAATGAACCTCTGGGCCATATCACGAATGTAAGGATTCCTACCAAATCAAAGACCAGTTCGCCTGGCAAAATTCAAGACAGAAAGAGATGCGAAGAAAATAAAACTGCAAGGGTTTCATTATACATATACACGAAAAATGCAATCTTCGTCTACAAACATGCTTTTAAAACACTATATACAGATGGCAAAAATCTATGCTCCCCCTGGGAGCTATGGCCCACCAGCCTCAACTTCACTTTCCCCAAAGTCAGATAGATGTAACCAAGCATCACACTCGTCCACCCTCGCTCATGCTAACCCTTTTAAAAGAACAAATCCCCTAGCTCAAATCTCCTTGAGAGTCTTCCTTCGAGACTTGCAACGAGCATATTCTTTAATCCTCCTCTGACGATCGAGTATCCTTCTCAACTCAACTTGATCATCAGCATCATACTTTAAGTGGATCACCATCTTTTGGTCAGCCTTAGTTCAACTCATTACAGCTTCAGCTCGAGCATCAACGATCTTGGTCCTTACCTTCGAAAGCTCGGATTCGAGCTTCACAATCGTGCCTACTGCCCATTCTTTTTTATGAAAAGTAAGGTAGGAAATATCGTAGGTAAAGCTATCTGCTTGAGCCGAAGCATTGCTAACACGCTAAGCGGAGTTGGGCCTCGAGGTCTGGAACATTAGCCAGGGCATCCCTCTCCTCTAAATCCTGAACCTTCGCTAGTGCTCTTAACTCATCACATTCACTCTCGGTTTGGCCGTTTTCATCCTAAAGATGCTCCAAGGCCTCTGTCCTGTTCTGCAACTAAAATTAATGAAGTATTAGCCTTAGAATCCAGGAGGCGGGGCGCATACTCCACCGGGCTAAAAAGTTACTTGCTCCTCCCAAAAGCTCTCATAATTTATGCTCCGGCTTGCCTCATACCACGGATGTTCCAGCTCGGCCTTTTTTTCATTGCACAAGAACCTAAGTGATTTCTTCTCATCCAGAGCTTTTCGCAATCGGTCTTCACGAAGAAGCAATCCAGACTTAAGTTTGTCAAAGTCGTGCAAAAGAAAACCCAATAAGAAAGACAAGACATGAAATTCAAAGGTCCTATGTCGAAACTCGCGTTGAATTGCAGACGTTGGGCTTCCTCGAAGGACGAACGTGCATCCATTAACCCAGCTCCCTGGGCTCTCAAAGAATTGACTCTGGTCAAGACACATTCATTCTGACTGGAAGACCACAAATCTCTAGTATCCCCCAAAGAACTATTAGCATAATGAGAAGGCAGTGGCAATGAAGAAACCACCTTTTCAGAACCAGGGACCACGAGCACAGCAGGCTCGGATGATGCTTTCATCCCGGAACCTGGGTCCAGCCTCGCTCTGCTTTTAACGTCATCAACCTATAAAGGCATCTCCCACTTATTGTTGTTGTTCTTTAGTCCAGAGGCTAGCAACCATTCCCCCTCCTCATGGGAGCGCGGCCTCGCCTCGCAAGGTTCTCTGATTCCTACAACAACAAGATTAATATACAGAAAAAGACACAGCTCGCCACTTGTGCTCATCACAAGTTGGGTCGCCAACAAATGAACCCAAGCAAAATTGAGAAGGTACGGAATGTACCACTTATGTGTATAATTCCATTCTTCAGGGAATGGCATAAATTCCACAGGAATGATGAAAACACTCGAACTCGGACGAATCGACTCCTCTACTCTCGATCCCAATCCTCTTCATTATCGATGATGAAGGGTGTGGTCGACTGTCATCGCAAGGTTAACAGGCCCCGATGATAAATGGGATGGTACAACTTGATGAGATAACTGAGCGTGAAGTGAAGCCCCGCCTTATCCATGAAAAATCTCATCATCAACACTATTCGCCAAAATGACGAATGGATCTGCGCCAAAGTAACCTGATACTTCAAACAGAAATCTAGCACAACTCTATCAAGTGGGCCCAGTGTGAAGGGATACGTGTACACATTCAAGAATCCTTCGATATTACTCGTGATGCCCTCATCTAGGGAAAGTATCTGTAATACTGCTTTCTCCCCCAACCACAGTCTTTTCTCATTAACCCAAGGTATTCTTCTCGTATCGAATAAGCAATATTCAAGGTATGCTCTTGTTGATCCTAAATATCGGAGGCGGTATTCTCCCTTCTCTGCCGAACAGACCGCGATGTAGTGGTCATGGAGGTGACAAAATCAGAGAGCTAGAGCAAAAATTTGTGCGAGTACGTCAGCACTAAAACAACGGAAGGTTCAAAACAAAAAAGGAAAAATAACCACTTGAAATAATGGGATCTCCAAAGGGGCTCAAACGACCATATATATGGGAAAAGCAGCAATGACCCACTTGCCTAAAAAGTCAACGGCATCATTACCAATCCCGAGGTGGTACCTGACCTCGATATTCTCCATTAAGAGAAGTTAGGCTTCAGGAAGTTGACAATATTATTACCAATCCTGAGGTGGTGTCACACCTCCTTTTTCACGCTTACACCCCGTGAAGGGTATAATAAAAGGAGTTTTTTCAATTTAAGGACAATCGAAACGGGATTCATTTTTATTTAAAAAATCAGAGTCGCCACTTGGGAGATTTA
>MU698704.1:17472-27940 GCA_026770625.1 Nicotiana glauca | reverse complement strand
TTTTTTTTTTTTTTTTTTTTTTTTGTCTTTTCTTTTTGTATTTTGTGTGAAATAGTAAATGGTAGAAAAGGATAAAAAGAAAAAAAATTATTTAAACCATTGGATCAATTAATTCAAATCTACACCGTTCAAATAATGTTGCAGATTCTCATTTTTTACCTTTTCACGCGCTCCTTTTGCGTGAAATTTACTTGGTCAAAGAAGGTGTGTATTAGACACACTTTCGAAAGGTTGAGTGTGTAAGATTATTTTCACCATCAGAAAGTGTGTAACAGGGATTTGGTCCATAGTTCAGGGGGCAACTTATGTATTTTGCCAACAACTCTACCATTGAACTTCCCTAATTTTTCCTGAGCTTCCTTCAACTAGTGAGCACATGTATGACTCCTTCCCCGGACAAAGTATTTATATCCTGGTACGAGTATATTTGAACCCAAATTCCATATTCAGGAAAAGATAAGTGACTAGTACTGTTATGTGGTTTACGTAGCATATAAGTGATCATAAGAATGACCGTATGTCACTAAGGAAAAAAAAATGTTCACAGAATCCTAGAGCATACTAAGCAAAAGCAGAGGAAAACTTTTGTAGATGCAACTGATGGCTATGGTAGGAAACCACAGCAATCTTTACACTATGTAATACAGAGCAATGTGATTAGCAGTGACATATATAATCCATCATGCATATGACAAATATATAAGCACACTTGTGAGTGAATTAGCCTAAATTTCTGATTGCTGTAAAATATTTTCATATTTCTCATACTTTAAATTTTATCGACATCGATTTTAGAGGTACTCAATTTACCGCCCAATCAAAAGGTGAAAACTCAGACGACTTTCTAAACCCAGAAAATTTTGGTATGGCACAAATGATCACTTTCTTGGAGAGAAAATTAAACACAGATGCTTCCCCACAAGTCACATTTCTTTTTCTTTTTCTTTCCTTGTTAGGTTTTTTAGAGTAACAGTTTTAAAGGTCAAGAGTGAGGCAAAAGGAAAATAACTGATGGCTTTTTCTAGACATTTATGCAGCTTGCAATATATGTAGATAACTATAGATAACTGCTAAATTTGACATGAGATCCTTCGAAGAGTGCATACCTCAGGACTCCCACTTTCGAGAAGAACCCCCTTCAACTTACCTGCAAAAGATGTATGTTTATATCACTTTTCTTTTGCCTTGTACCTATTAGTATCACCTTTTTGAAGTACAACTTAAAAAGATAGGACAGGGAAAGAAAAATAAACTTACACAACCAGACACACCCAAAAAGAAGGAATAGAGTGCATACCAGAGTCTATCCAAAATGTTGCAACCTTTGGATCAAAATTCCCAACTTCAACGGTCTCCCCAACTGATCAAAAGATGGTATAATCAATACCAGCTATGGAATTATTCATACATGAAGTATAACAATTTGGAAATTATCAAAAAAGGCAGCAAAAATATGTTTACCGCTGTCCCCAAAGAATTGCCACCATACTTTCCTAGGGCTTCCTTCATATTCAAAAACCCTAGAGTAGAAGTATGGTAAATAGTCATACCTGCATTCAGCAAACAATACAATATTTAGGAAGATTCAATTGAAAAGAAGCTTATCCTTGATTATGAACTGAACTTTGATTAACTTACGTGTGCGTATGTGCAGTTAGCAATGATTTAATACAATGTTGTGCAGATTTACGAGCATGGTCAACGTGCTCCACCCGTGCAATTCGGTTGTATATCTGCATGGTTAGCATCAGTCAACTCATTACACAAAAATAATAGAAAAATGTATAAAGTTAGTCAGAAGATCTAACCTTCAATGGAAAGGCTGCAACGTCTCCAATGGCAAAGATTCCAGGTATGCTTGTACGGAACTGGCCGTCCACCTGAATTTAAAAAATTTAAGTGTAATCATTACTAGGAACAATCAAGCCCTTACTTTCTGAAGGTATGTTAACAGAAAGAAGCACCCTCATTCTCTTCGGATTTCTCAATTTTGCCCAGAAACAACATTAAAAGGACTGAAGTTACAGAAGAGTTAATATCATCTGGACACGCGTAAAAGATCCTCTTTTAATTCTGGAACCAATTTCTTCATTGGTATTACTACATACTGCCATTGTCAAACAACGAAAGAGCTCTGATGATCAGGAGTAATAAACCATATACAATCTTCTCACCTTTCAATTGAGAGAAACTGAAAGACTTCTTTGGAAAAGGGAAGTTTCTTTTGCCTCTTTTTCTTTATTTTTTCCTTTTTTGACTAATCAGAGTAAACAGACAAATTCAAAAGATTTACATGCGTGCATTTGCAACAAAACCATAGGTCAAGTATGAGTTGGAGCAATTTGCTCTGAAGATAAATAGTTTCCTCTCATGGAAGAGCAGCAAATTTCACTGCCTACCTTCTGATGTACTAGACTATGCCTACTTCAGATGTAGTTACTTAAGACTTCTTGTAGACAATACGACTGATGTACTTCACAGAAACTTACAGATGAAGAAAATACATGTAAGAACATACATTAGAATCTTAACAGAATAAACATAGCTAGAGTGAGATCCTGTCCAGAACTGATAATAAACTTTGAGGTAAGAATTCTTTTGATTCATTGATTCACCATTCCAACTTATAGTATATTATGTCTTGGTGGAAGAGTAAGACAATGACCAATTTGCAGTTAGGAGAGTGGTTTAGCCGTAAATACTAACATATTTGGGGGTTCCCCAATTTGAACTATCCTAACAAAGATATAAATAGAGTGCTAACCGCAATTCCACCAACAGTGCTGTTTAAGCCAACCACGTCAAATGGACTGACAGCAGGTTTTGCTCCAATGCCAATAACGACCTGCAAATTCATAAAGGATATGCAAATGACTTGAGCTCTTCAACTTCTTTATCTGCACAATCATACGAGGTACTCCAATCCTCCGTAAAATAAAAACTTTGATAGAACATGAGTAATCGTTATTGCACCGTGTCTGTCTCTATACTTGATCCGTCTTCAAGCTTAACTGCAACTACCCGTCCGTCTGGACCAGATTCTAGATGTTTTATCTTAGCACCCTGGGAAAAGATAAATTCATTTAGAAGATTATAAAATTGGTTGAGAAAGGAGGTAGACTATCAGAACCAGAGAGGAGAAAGGAGAAGACCTTGACGAATTTGACACCGTTGTCTTGGTAGAGTTGCTCATACTTTTGGGCAAGAGAAGGAGTGAACAATCTTGGCAAAAGATGCTCTTCTGGGAAAATTATCTATGTTCCCAACAAAGTTAGTGAAAGCAGGAGTATACTGGTACCACATTCAAATGCAGGCAAGTTTTAAACTTCAGAGGAATAAGAAAAATAAAATGCTTCATTTGTAAGGTAATAAACTGGGATATTATGCTTCGGATAACTCTTTGAACAAAGGACTTATTAGTACAAGAAAAGAACAGAGACTTCTTTTGACTTGTAGAAAAAAAACTTTCGGAACTTCACATGTTATCATTCCTTATATTGTCATCAACAGGTTTAGCTTCTATAGTTCTATGGTAATTTTTCTACCAAATTAGTTTTCACGAAAGGAATAGGTAATCATCGTTCATGAATTAGCGTTTCTTATTTATTTCTCAAAGAGAACTCACAGTTGTATCAAGTTTCCAGGCCACAGCAGCTGCAGCAACTTCCATTCCTATATAGCCACCACCAACAACCACAAGCTTTTTTGCTTTCCCCTAAAATAAAACATAAATTAGGAATATTACATTCATATAACTCCAAAAGACCATCCATATTCAAAAGTTATGGGATGTATCTTTAAATTTTAAAAGATCAAATATAAGCATAAATGAGTGCGATCTTACCAGTGAGGAAATTAATGAATCAGCATCAGCCACATCCCGAATATAGTGAACCCCCGGCAAACTTCCTCCAATCTTCTCAGGAAATCTGAAATCAATTAATCACTAAATGATTCAATATTTGGCAGTTTAATCGGGATTCGAGGGCATATCAGTTGATACAAATTACAGCAATAAAATAATACAGCAGATGGAGGATATGATGTTTATTCAAGGGGAAAAAATCTTTTCCTGGTCCATTTTCTGATTGGACCAAGGCGCAACTGGATGAGTGTAAATTCTGATCTCTCCTCTATAATTAACAGGTTCAGATCAGCAGCACTCTAGTATAGCAAGCAAGGTCACCTTGATGCCGTACATCCGGTTGCGATTATAAGGGTGCCATACTTGAGCAGCTTTCCTGAATTTGTCGTCAGAGTTTGCTTTTCTATATCAATTCCTGTTACAGGATCTTCATATAACATCTGCAAAAGGTAAATATTTATCTTCAATTAGACTTACCTGACATTTAGAATGCTGGAGCTGAATAATAGAATAAATAAGAACAAAATGAGATCATGTTTCCTCTCAAATTGTACTAAAATTCCTAACTAGTACATATATTCTCAAATCTTCAATAGATTTCCCTTGCTTTCTTTTGAGCAAACCAAAAAAAAAAAGAATCACAACTACATCATACTTGTACAAGTGGCAACACAATATACAAAAATGCAGTACCTCTATCCCTTGTTCGTTGTACCAATCAGGAGTTTGCCTCTCACCACCAGAGCCAACGCAAGTATGAAAGCCCTACATGGTATTCCTCATCAAATGCTGAAATTTGGTATTGACAATGACAGAGAGGCTACAAATGTTTCCAAAGCATGCTAAATAAAACAAAACTAAAGCTCACCGGTAAACGTGCTGGCTTTTTGTCTGTTGGAAACAAATATGCTTTAGTTAATGCTGGACGTTCATATGGTGCATACGGCTGCACAACAAAAAGGAAAATATTTCAAAACAAACCAGCAGGAGCAAAGTAACAAACCTTAAATCTAACATTACAGGCATCCAACCAATTAGATTCCTTTATACATCTTCAACTACAATAAATTGCTTAAAAGACACAACTATCCAAATATGATTCATATGAATAATCATCACAAAGTATCAAAAACAACTATTATGTCTCAGTCTCAAACTAATTTAGACCGGCTACATAAAACTTATATATCCAATCCGCTCCATTTGGATCCTTTTCATTACTCAATAATTTGTATTTTAAGAACCAAGAAAAAAAACAATTAGGGGTTCTCTAACACTATGGGCCAACCCCTCCTCCAATACCAACTTTGGTCCATAGCAAGGTTTCAAACTCCTTGTAAGTGCATCGTGCTACTTTGACGTTGAACCAAAGCCATAGAGGCACAAATTTTAAATACAATTGGCCAGCAAAGTTTGAAACTTTAATAAATAATTACACAGAAAAGCTAATGGAGTAGCATGGTCAGTGAGGATTCATTAGCTGACCGCAACCTTTTTTGGATTGAGGTATAGCTGTTATTGTTGTTGTAGTTGTAGTTGTAGTTGTTTTTGTTATCTCTAAACTAACATACAAATTTCCTCAACAAAATATAAATGTAGTAAACACTTAAACTTAATACTGTGTTAGTATATAATTACTCGGAGATAGAAATTACTCAACCAAAATTACCTCTTTTGTCACAATGCAGAGCTTTCCATTAGCTTGTCCATGTTCAACAAAAGTTTTAGCTGCATATCCAGCTGAGTTTCCTCCTCCAACAACCACATACCTACCATCATCCACATTTCAAATTCGCCAAATTATTCACATTTAAAAAAAATCAAAAATCAAAAATCAAACATGATAGTGTCATTTATCTGCTCAACAGTGAACTCGACAAGTGATACTCACTCTCGATTCTCGTTAGCGAATGAAGAAGCCGCGGCAACGTAACTTCTCCGGAAACTTCTAGAAGAAATCCGAGGAATTCGATTTAACGAAGCTGATTGTGGACACCAGCGTGAAAGACCTTGCTTAAACGACATCGTATTAGGCATGGTCGCCATTAATCTTTGAACTGCAACTACAATAATAAATGAAAATAAAAAGAGCTCAAATTTTAGGATTCAGAGAGAGATATTATTGAAGTGATGAAAGGAAAAGATGAAGTTTAGACCTGCAGACATAATAAGGGATAAAAAGTGCGAAACAGTGATCTGAAATTAATAATTTAATATTAACATGTACTGATTAATTATTGGTGCCAATTGGCTATATTGCTCTAGTTCTGACTCTAGATATGGCCGAAACGTCGCGACAATAGAGAGAAGTCGTGAGTGACTCGTAGATAGCACAGAAGAGACGTTTTTCTGGGTTTTTATCTTTCTGAAATTGCGTCAGTGTTGAAGATGAAAAACGCAGATGCAGGAAATGGCTGCGAGTTAAGTCATTTGTATGAAGATAAATTTATGTACATGGGGTTTTCCTTCATATTTTCCCTCATAGTATTGGACAAAAATGTTTATTTTTGGATATTTTACATGTTTTCTCGAATAAGTAATGTGTATTTTAAATGTCCAAAATCCCTAATGAATTGTTAATCTTGCTCCAATCACCAAAAGCAGTACTCCCAATTTTATACAATACAATTGAATTAATCAAAAAGATTAACTTGATAGGTGTATTAAATCAGTAGTAACATAAAGAAAATATCAAAGTAACTATATTATACAAGTTTAAATGGACGTTAAAGAGTCTGATATGTCCCTCTATTATTGACAATTATTTAAAAATATCCTTCATTATACTATCGGTACATAAAACCCTTCCCCGTTACACTATTAAACAAAAATAGCCCTAATTAGACTGCATAGACACGTGGCGGTGTGAGCACGTGATTTTTGCACTATATATGAATTATCCCCAAAATTCAAACAAAATAATTTTTCTTTCATTATTTTACACTTTTGTGAATTTTGTGTTATTTTTTGTTAATTGTTTGCATTTTATTTGTACATTTTAATTCATATAAAATATTTAAAAAATACATTTGGCACTTGCATTTAGGATTTAATTTCACATTTTTAGGATTAATTAGTGATTAAGTTGTTTTTAGAACAAAATATGAAGAAAATGACAAAAATAGTCCATTTTGGCATTTTTTGTTTTGTTAATTGTGAGTTTACTTTTAAATAGGATTTAATCAATTTTGTAGGAATTCTTTAGCTTAGTTTTGGCAATAAATTAGGTTTCATGTTTATTCTTTGCATTTTTATAAAAAATCAAGGAAAATACAAAAATAAAATACAAAAAAAAAAAAGGAAGAAGAGAAAAGAGACTTGAATTTAAAAATAAATTGCAAGAGAAATTGAATTTAAAAACAAATTGCAAGAGAAATTGAAGGATAGGTGTTTGGACCCTTTTTAATCGAAATTCCTTAGGCCCAAATCCCTATCTCTGAAACTCGGACCACCTGAGCCCAAATGTAGCCTTGACCCGGTCCAGCCCCTTCCCCCAACCAAACGACGTCGTTTCAGGGCGCATCAATCCAAGCCGTCAATATTATCTAATCCAACGGCCCTCATCAACCCAAGCAATTAAATAAAACTGTCCGAAATTTAACTTAAACCCTAAACATATACCCTCTTCCTTGTATCCCTACCCCTTCCCTTGTAACACCGCCGCCCCACCGTGGCTCCACCCTACCCCCGCCGTGCTCCGCCGCCGGAAATCGCCTCACGGCGGCGGCCGGCGTCCTTTTCCGCCCAAAAATACACCACAGAACCCTCTCGCCCTCCTCTTTCCAACACCTAACATAATGCCACCCAAATCTTGGCCAAACGTTTCGAATCTTCAATCAAATTTTCCGGCCAAAACACTACTTCATCCAAACTCGTCCAAATTAACACACTAGGTCCCTCTCCCCCTCCCCTATCCGATTCCTCGACCAATTTACCTCGAATCTGCACGGAGCGTCTCGAATCTTAAATCGAAGTTCCGGCAAAACCCTAGAATTAGTCAAATAAGTTTTCTGTTTCTTTTCTTTCTTTTTTTCTTCGATTTTGCATGTGTTTTGTTTTTCCATGCATTGTTTGTTTGTGTTTAACTCAATTTTCAGTAATTAGATCTTATTAATTTAGTTTTTGATTTTTCTGTTTTGATTAGTTTTTTTTAGTATTAGTTTAGTTATAAATAGTGCAATCGTTAATTGATATGCTTAGTTTGAACACGTGATCATTAACTTTGTAATGTGTTTTATGCTAGATTCTAGTTTCAATTTTTGTTAGGTATTTCTTTGGGTCTGTTTTGATTAATATTTTTGTTAGTTTAAATTAGTTTAATTGTTGATTGATCCTTATTTCAGTATTTTGGTCCAATAATTCAGACCTTAGGTTTGTTAGTCATAACTGGTAGATTTTAATAATTTTCATGGGGATTCAGGGGTAGTTGGGTAATCAGGGTGAGGCAGGAATGTTGTAGAACATATTAGAATATCCTAGACTCTTCTAGAATAAGGACTTTAGTGCATATTTTTACAACTTAGGGAGTAGCTTGGGTAACAAGTTAGGAAGTAAGGGACTAAATGGAAAATAAATGGGGGACTAGGATGGAAAACTGAAAATCTAAAGTTGCACCTCTTGGTGCCTATAAAATGGCATTGACATGCCTTGAATAACAAGTTTTTGAACCTCTGAAAATTTTCCCTACTTTCCACCAGTTCTTTTAGCTAAAATTTGAAATTCAAAATCTCTCCTAGATCTAAAAATCCCAAAAACAACAGAAAACCTCCAACAAATCCAAAAAAAAATTGTACATTGATCTTCCTTGATAATTTTTGAAGTTCAGCTCTTAATTCAATCGGTTAGCTCATTTAGCATCAAAATTAGCTTAGGTTTATCTATTTCTGTTCTGTGCGTGAAGATTTGATGCAATTGAAGGTATTTTGGGGTTCATGCGAGTTGTTCCTAGGTGCTTTTGACTGCTGAGAGTGTTCTGTAATTTCCTAGTTCAATTTCGAGTGAACTTGAGGTCAAACAAGCCTGTTTTTGCTCAATTTGTTGTTGTTGCACTTCTGAGTTCATTCCTGGGTTTTTTGAGAAGTTGTTTGGGTCAAAAATTACTTCTATTGTTGATGGCTGTGACTGCTGTTTGGAACTGCTTGCTGACTCTTCACTTTTCATTTCATTTGGTGTAATTCCATGTACATTGTTGGTCCACTCCTTGATATACATGAACACTTTTAGATCAAGTAATGAAGCGCTGTACTCCATGATTCTGCCTCTATGTCTCATTATTTAGCTTAATATGTAGATGCTTTCATTTGAAGTGTTAGATAATAATATGTACACTAATTAGGACTATTTAGATTTGTTGTAATTAAATTGAAGGGACTGTATAATTAGGATTGCTGGCATACTGTTATAAACTGTTAGAACTTAGGTCTACTTTTAAACTTGTTAATTTTGTTCGTACTTAATCCCTGAGTACTTGAACGGATGAGAATGACTCTCAGATGTTAGCTACCATGTGCTAGGTCAAACCTATTATCACTGAAATCAATTTCGAAACAGTGTTCATATGTTGTTGTGAAATCCAGTGGTTTAAGGCGATGATACTCTAATCTGCATTTTAGTGTTTAGAAGTTGTTTTCAAGGCAAATGAATTAGAAGCCAGGTATATAAGTGTACACACCTCAACAATCACTAAGTTGAATAATATGCATATGATAGCTAGACCAATTGTTTGAAAGTAAACACCACTACTAATTAAGTTCAGTCATAAATCAAACTCAGCATTTACGTTCAGCATTATATTGCAGTGGAGTATCGATTTTGGGCTTACTATGAGCCCATTTCTAGTAATCTGCATAAGCTGTAACCAAATCATAGGCCAGCCTTCAGAGGCCCAACACGAGCAGCTTGTTGGTTTAGCTCCTCAAGTTGACAGCTTACAGATTTGGGCCAAACCTTTAAGGCCCAAAACTGTTATAAATCAAAAACTCTTTTGTTAAAAATTATATTAGGAACAGGGGATTAATTTACAAATATAATTTTGGGTATTCGAGTTAGGTGGCGGGTTCAAATTAGGAGGGTCTTCCCTTTTGTTTGAATTCGGACTTGAACGCGAAGCTCGAATTTATAAATGTAAACTAATTAGGCCCGGTTAGAGACAAAAATAAATAGAAAAATTATAGTTGCTTTAGGGCGGCCTTTAAATAAAAATGAGACGAGCCTCGGCAAACAAAACCCATGAATTGCGGGGCCCTCATTAAATGCTCAATTGAAAAATTCTTAGAATTCGGGCGGGCCGTTTAGTAAATTTCACGATCTCCCGCAAAGATAATAACACGTTAGCCACTTTAGACGCGTTTTTAATAATTTTACCTTCTTAAATACGGGTGTGCATTTCATGCGAACCAAATCCAAAATCCCAAAACGTTAATAAGAATATGTCGAGGATCCGGGTGCATTCCATGTGACGTGATCCGAAAATACGTTCTTAAACGACGTTCACTTTCTTAATAACTCACTACAAGCAGTAAATAATCCTAAAATTGCACTACAGGTTTTAACATGTATAAAAGTCAAATCTTAGCCAAATATAGCAGTTGAGCGACCGTGCTA
>MU698704.1:0-16214 GCA_026770625.1 Nicotiana glauca | reverse complement strand
GCTTGTTTGCATCATGTGCATTTGACTTAGGGGACTCAACACAGGGGTTGGGTCCGTCTAGGACAGGTGACCTGAATTGAAATGACCATCCTGATGCATCTTACGTGCTACTTGCGCATTTATTTGCTCGGCTTTGCATGTTGACCGGCTTGTATACAATGATTGAAAAATTGTAAAAAATAGCAGTGTTAGGATTAAGTAAGAGTAATCATTTGTTTGAAAAACCAATGCCCAAATAGTACCGAAACACCGCCGGATTTTTGAAAAAAGAAAACAAAATGAAAAAAAATACAATATTTGGAAAGGAAATGGTTGTTCAAAATAGCTTTGATTTTGGCCAATCGGCCCGAACTACGCTGGTTTGATTCTCACCGGATGTGACATACGTAGGCAACCCTCATCGGGTCCAACCACCCTTTTTGCAAAATAGACAAAAAATACCAAAATTTTTAAAATTTGTCAAATAAGTCGGGTGACACCATTCTTGTTTTAAAAAAGGACGCTGGAAGGCCGTTTTTGCAAGAACAGCTACCCTGAGTCATTTTAAATGGTTTGCGGGCACAGCCTTAAAATCTTCTTCCCGGGAGTGCTGAAAGGTCGTATTCCGCAAAACCAAGTCTTTATTTTTCTTAAACAAATATTTGTGTTTTGTTCTTCCTAAACAAAATTTTTCGCAAACATAGCCACTTTTTCCCTTTAGTCATTAAATCCCCTTTAAATAAATATGCAGGATGGCTTCAAACAACGTCGAAACCTTCTCAGTCCTGATTGAGATACCCCTAAAGCTCCATATGTGGTGGGATGACCTAGGAAATGGAAGTAGAGAAACTGTGGTCAAACTTTTGGCGGCCTTGTTGGACTCATGAACATAAAGCCGAGGAAGGATATTGTTGAGGCACTGATACCTCTGGGACCCAACCCGTAATATCTTCCGAGTTTCAGATTTTGAACTCACACCGACATTAGAAGAGATGGCAGGGTATGCAGGCATCAACGGGAACCTCCGAAGTAGATATCCCTTAGCACCAAGACCGGTCACACTCCACAGATTCTTAGATTTATTGAACATCAGTCGGGACATCCAAGACCCGTATCTAACAGAAGGGAGTTGCACATTGCATTTCCTATATCATCGGTATGGTAACCCAAAAGGCTTTGAAGAGCCCAACACCGGTCTGACTCACGCTAGGAACAAAGACAAATAGGAGGCTCGGCGGGGGTTAGCATTCATGGTGGCTTTTCTAAGAGTTGTGGTTTGCCCAATGAAAGACGGTCATATAGACCTCGGCCTAGTAGGAATGTTGGATGTGGCTACAAAGAAACCTACTAGGACGGTGGTTTCCTTGATCGTAGCAGAAATGTACCGAGCTTTAACCAAGTGTCGAGAGGGCGAGAAATTCTTTCAAGGATTACAAATGTGGATTCAGAAGCATCTATATCACCGCACAGGATATATGAACTTTGGGTTGACCGGGCTTAGTTGTATCAATGAATTTGAAACCCGAGTTACAGGCATTGAATTTCCCGAAGGTATGGAGGCCTGGTCGTCATGCTTAAGATCTTTGAGCATGGGGTATGGAGGACTGCAAATAAAGTTGAGTGGGCTTATGGGTGGCTTCCTGCTACTAAAGATGTGTACACGTCAGCAGAGGTCCCCTACATTCTTCTGATGGGTATTCGGAGCATACAACCTTATGCGCCTTACCGAGTTCTGCGACAATTCAGAAGATTCCAGACAGTGCACAATGATGAAGACCTAAGTGGGCAAATTATTGAGTTGAGTCCAAAAGCCGCCTTCCCGGAAGGAAGAATCCGAAAGATATGGAATGAGTGCCGGTTCCTGGAACCTAAGACCATGGTACAAGATCGGGCAAAGGGTGAAGTAGACCCCAAATATTTGACCTGGTTCGGAAAAAGGTTTCAGATTCTCGAGAGGCCCGCCAAGAGGCCACACGTACAGCAATTCACTGATGGAGCCCAAGTCCAATGGGATTGGCTGGCTAAGGAGAAGGAATACCGAGCCAAAATCGAGGCATTGGAGCAGCAAGTTCGGGATCTTCAATTTGAGAAAAGTGTACAGGCTGCGACTGACGAAGGGGATAAAAAGAAATTGGCACAGGAAAATGGAGCGCTTAAAGCCCAAATCAAGCAAATAAAAATAGATGCCAGGAACCAAGAAAGAAGTCTCTCTGATGAAAGGTTGATCAAAGGATTAAAGAGACAAGTCTTGGAGTGCCAAGAAGAATTAGAAAAATTTGAGGGGAACATGGAAAGACTCAGGGCACAGTGGGCCAAGAAGACTGAAGAAAGAGCCCAATTTGTGCGACAAATGAGGAGAAACTATGAGGGGACCATTGCCAAAATGAAGAGAGAAATGAATACTATGGAAGAAAAGACAGCCCAGCGGGCTAAGGAATTCCAAGCCGAGAGGGACTAGTGCTATAGGTTAATTTCCATGATGGAAAGGGAAATAAAATTGCTAGAAGACCGGCACTTCTAGGATTCCCAGGTGCTAGAGGCTCGTACCCAACAAATAAGCCGACTTCTCCAAGAAAAGGGCCAAATCAGGGAAAGAATCCGAAGCATTGCATAATATATTGTCAGGAGGTGCCAGGACGGTGAGCGAATGGGTCGTACCACTTTCTTTGCATCAGTGATGATATTTGTTCGACAGGTCATACATGATTTGGAGCAGATGTAGAGGGGTCTTGCGCGCAGGCCCGCGGCGATGCCGAATGATGCCCTGCGGGCCCCAGGATTTGAAGCTTTGATGTACTCCTAGATTAGTCGAGTCTGTATTTTATTTTTTGAGTCTGTTCTGTATTTTCCTTTTGAAAATGAAAAAAAAACAAATAGTCTAGTAGTTTTTGTAATCGCAGTTGTTATTAATGAAAATTTGAAAATTCCCAAAAATTGTTTCTTTATTTCTTACATTTAATTTTGTACTTATTTGCAAGAACTACGCTTGGTCTGATTCATGCGGGGTCATGATACATAGGCAATCTCCATAGGATTCGACCCTAACCAAAAGAAAAAGGAAAGAAAAGGAGAGGAAAAACAATGAAAAGGCAAAACGAAAAAACAGAGAAAAGAAAAAAAAGAAAAAAAAAGAAAAACAAAGAAAGAAAAAGTTTACAATTGGAAATGAAGGAAAAGCTGGGATGACGCAAGCAGTCGAGCAAATGCATCATAGATACCGCTAACTGCCTAGGTGCATTCATACCCCAAATGTGCGGTTATCTATTTGTCAATGCCCTAACCGCTAACAACGTTATTGTTGATGATGAGTCCAGGCAAGTGATTCAGTTGACTGGCATTCTGGCAACCCACCCATACAACACCCGTTCTAAAGATAAGTCAAAAATGGTCAACCAAGAGTTAGAAGCAAGCATTGTCGGCCTGTCTAGGGAAGAAGAGGTAGTGGATGTCAACGCCATGAAAGAGGAGATGTATAAATTAAAGCAATAGATGGCCGAAATGTACCAAGATTGGGCAAAGGGACACCCACTACCAACCTACCCTGCTAACCCTGCCTACATCCCACCATTAGCTCAGCCAAAAGATCCTCCCATAGTGAATTCCTCTCCGGCATACCCTACCTACCAACAATACTATGCAACTACCTCCCAAACACCACCACCTCCACCACCTAAACAAATCCCATGCCCTCTACCACCAACTACTCCTGTGTTTGTGGCTCCTCCACCCGCCGCATTACAGATATCTTCTAGTGAGCCCTTGTTCCAAACCCAGGAAACACACTATTGCCCACCTGAACCCACCTTCAAACCTCCAGAACCATATTCCTACACTCCTCGTCTTGATATCTCAGCTGAAGAGGAGAAGCCTCCTAAAAACCCTGAGCAGGAGGAGATGATACGAAAGGTGAAAAACTTAGAGCAATCATTCAGGAATATGCAGGGTCTAGGAGGACAGGTGAGTGTGGCCTACAAGGACTTGTGCTTGTTTCCCGACGTTCAGTTGCCTGCGGAATTCAAGTTACCCAAGTTTGATCTATATGACGGACATGGCGATCCGGTAGCCCATCTGAGGGGATTTTGCAGTAAGATGAGAGGCACTAGGGGAAGGGATGAATTATTAATGGCGTAATTCAGTCAAAGTCTCAGTGCTGCTGCTTTGGAATGGTATACACGGCAGGATCATGCTCGATGGTACACCTGGGATGATTTGGCCCAGGCATTTGCAGGCCACTTTCAATATAATCTAGAGATTGTCCCAGACCGACTATCACTGACCAAAATAGAGAAGAAGCCGGGGGAAAGCTTCAGAGAGTACGGTTTTCGGTGGAGAGAACAGGCCGCAAGAGTTGATCCTCCAATGAAGGAAAGCGAGATGGTCGATTATTTTCTGCAGGCTTTGGAGCCTACCTACTATGGTCATCTGGTATCGGCAGTTGGAAAAACTTTTAATGAGGTAGTGAAAATGGGAAGTATGGTGGAAGAGGGTCTCAAGTCCAACAAAATTATGAGCTACTCGGCGATTAAAGCAACTACCCAGGCTATCTAAAACGGCACTGGAGGGGCATTGGGAAAGAAAAAGAAAGAAGATGTTACAGTAGTGGAATCAAGAGCTTGGTCTAGGGGTCCGTCACCATATTATCACCAACCACGACCTCATCCCCAAATCTACCCACGCAACCCATATGGCCCACCGCAACACTACTATCCACCCCCCGCCCCCATTTCTCTGTCCACCATGCCCAAACATACCCCCAACCTCAGGCGCCATGGCGTGCACCCACCCTACAAAATACTTACATACTCAAAATACCTACCCACCTCCGAGAGCCTACAGAAACCCCACTGGACTAGGTTTTCGACCCAACCCCATTTCTAAGAATGATAGGTTGCAGAAGAAGAAGACCTTCACTCAGTTGGGAGAATCTTACACCAGCTTATACCATAGATTGAGACAACCGGGCATGTTAAGTCCGATTGAACCCAAAGTGCCAAATCCTCCCCCAAGGAACCTGGACCACTCGGTGAGTTGCGAGTACTGCTCGGGTGCCCCGGGGCATGATACAGAGAAGAGCTGTCATTTGAAAACGGCCATCCAGGAGCTCATTGATACCTGCCAAATTGAGGTGCAGGCTCTAGAGACGCCTAACATCACTCAGAATCCACTGCCAACCCATCATGAGATTCATATGATTGAGTTAGTGCCAAAGGGAGAGTATAATAAGCCTTCACAAATCGTAATGATGATAGGCCAGGTCAAATGAGAAACCAACCAGTGGGAAAGAATCAATCAAGGTAGAAGAGACAGTTAGAGAACCATTGGTGGTGATAAAGAAGGAGCCTTTGAGCAGTGACGCAGTAAAACAAGAGCCAATTAAAGTGGTGGTGCCGGGAGCAGTTGTCAAGCCCGTTGTAATCGTGAAAGGGGCTCACACTTATCAAGACAGTGACTCAGTTACCAATAGTTAGTGAAAAGGCAGTCCCATGGAACTACGGCCGAGTGACTGTGACATACAAAGGGAAGGAAATTAAAAAACAAAGTTTGTGAAACCCATGGTCTTACTTGTTCAGGAAGATGCTTCGCCCCTGAGGAACTGAGAAAAGCTAAAGCAGCCAAAGATAATCCAGCACCAGTAAAAAGGGCTGTAACTAAAGAAGAAGCAGAAGAATTCTTGAAAAAGATGAAGGTGCAATATTATTCCATTGTAGAATAGTTGAGAAAGACTCTGGCACAGATCTCATTGCTATCTTTATTGATCCATTCGGACGAGCACCGTCGGGCGTTGATGAAGATTCTAAATGAAGCCCATGTTCCTGATAAGATCTCTGTGAATCATCTAGAGAAAATAGCAAATAAGATTTTTGAGGTCAACAGGGTTACATTTTCTGATCATGAGCTGCCTTTGGAGGGCACTGAGCATAATAGAGCGCTCTACCTCACGGTGAAATGTGAAGACTCAGTGGTCACCCGGGTGTTGATTGACAACAGGTCCAGTGCAAACATCTGCTCTCTCCACCCTGGAAAAGTTAAAAGTGGACAGTGAGAGGATCCACAAGAATAGCATCTGTGTGTGGGGATTTGATGGAGGAGGAAATGGCACAGTCGGGGATATTTTGTTGGAACTGACGATAGGACCAGTTGAATTTACTATGGAGTTCCAAGTGCTCGACGTGGCTATTTCTTACAATCTCTCGTTAGGCCGACCTTGGATTCATGCAGCAAAATCAGTCCGTCTACCTTGCATCAGATGGTCAAATTTGAGTGGGACCAACAGGAAATTGTGGTGCATGGGGAAGACAGTTCGTGTAATGCCATTATGCCTTTCGACGAAGCTGAGGATGATAAAGGTCCATAGGTTTACCAAGTCTTGGATACAGTATCAGTTGTAAAGATCTCGGAAGGAGAGTGTATTCCTGTGCCCAGGGTAGCTGCTGCATCTGTCATGGTGGCTTCGAAAATGATAAAGAATGGATTCTTACCTAGAAAAGGCTTGGGTGCTTCGTTGCAAGGAATCATACAGTCGGTATCTCTTCCTGGAAACCTGGATACTTTTGGTTTAGGCTTCAATCCACTGCTGCTGACATAAGGCGAGCTAAGAAGATGAAAAAGAGAGCATGGACCCTTCCAAAACCTATACCCCACCTTTCCTGTTCCTTTGTCTGACCTGGTACTTAGAGGCACCCAGCAACGGTAATGCCTAACTCTATGGTGGTGTAACCCGACAAGGAGCTGATCGAGAGGTTTGAGAAGTTGTTTGACAAGGTGAATATGGTAGAGGCAGGCGAAGGTCCGAGCAAGGCAGATGTGCAGTTCGTGGGGCCCCATGTAAAGCTTATTAATTGGGAAGTTATTCATCTTCCTACCCGGAGGGAGTCTTGGTAGTTAGTTTTGATTTTCCTTTCAGTTTAATCTAGGTTATTTCCAAGGTTGTAATTTGGATGCTATGTTCCATCTGCTTGGATGAGTTAAACCTTGTTATCTTACAATTTTAATAAAATGCAATTTCCTTCCTTTTTCATTCCTGATAGCCTTTATTTTGTCTTTCTTTCTTTCTTGTACAGTCCCTTTTATGCTGGTTTCATTGATGTGTCATGCATGAGGAGTCTTCGGCCTAGTCTTGAATACCAATCTAACTTCGAACTAATAATACAAGAAATTGAGTGTGATGACGAGGTAGAATATGATGATGAGGAAGCCTTTGAAGAAATCAGTAAAGAATGAAGCCAATTTGAAGAAACACCCAAACCTAATCTGAATGACATAGAGGCAATCAATTTAGGGGATCAGGAGGATGTACGGGAAATAAAAATAAGTGTTTATTTGGAACCTTCGCTCAGAGAAGAGATAATCAAAGCATTGTTTGAGTACAAATATGTTTTTGCGTGGTCATATGATGATATGTCGGGTTTAAGCACCGATTTAGTGATCCACAAATTGCCCACCGACCCAGCATGCCCTCGTGTCAAGCAGAAGCTGAGGAAATTTAAAACAGACATCAGTGTGAAAATCAAAAAAGAGGTCACCAAGCAGTTTGAAGCGAAGGTCATCCGGGTCACCTGGTATCCCACCTGGTTAGCTAATGTTGTGCCTGTGCCAAAGAAGGATGGAAAGACCAGAGTGTGCGTTGATTACTGTGATCTTAATAAGGCAAGTCCAAAAGACAACTTTCCACTGCCAAACATCCACATATTGATTGACAATTATGCCAAACATGAGATTGGTTCCTTCGTGGATTGTTATGCTGGCTATCACCAGATGAGGATGATGCAGAGAAGATGGCATTCATCACGCCTTGGGGAACGTATTGTTATAGGGTCATGCCATTTGGGTTGAAGAACGCAGGGGCAACATACATGAGGGCGATGACCACCATGTTCCATGACATGATACATCAGGAAATTGAAGTCTATGTAGACGACGTGATCATAAAGTCGAGGAAGCAATGTGACCATGTCAAGGACTTGAGGAAGTTTTTCCAGAGGCTCCGCAGGTACAACCTCAAAGTTAATCCAGCAAAGTGTGCATTTGGAGTTACGTCTGGGAAGTTGTTGGGGTTTGTGGTAACTCGACGTGGTATTGAGCTAGACCCATCCAAGATCAAAGCCATTCACGACCTACCGCCGCCAAGTAATAAGAAAGAGATGATGAGTTTGCTTGGCAGGTTGAATTATATCAGCAGGTTCATTGCCCAGCTCACAACGACTTGCGAGCCCATCTTTAAGCTGCTAGAGAAGGATGTTGCGGTCAGATGGACGGATAAATGTCAAGCAGCATTTGACAGGAATAAGGAATATTTAGCTAGTCCACCTGTGTTGGTCCCGCCGGAGTCAGGAAGACCCTTGATCGTTTATCTAATAGTTTTGGATAACTCTTTTGTTGTGCACTGGGGCAGCGTGACATCACAGAAAATAAAGAACAGGCGATTTACTACCTCAGCAAGAAGTTCACATCGTATAAGGTGAAGTACACTCAGCTTGAGAGGACGTGTTGTGCCTTAACCTGGGTAGCGCAGAAGTTGAAACATTACTTGTCATCATATACCACTTATCGCATCTCTCGGTTGGACCCATTGAAGTATATTTTTCAGAAGCCCATGCACACAGGGAGGCTCGCAAAGTGGCAAATCTTGCTCATGGAATTTGATATCGTCTACGTGAGCCGGACCGCAATGAAGGCACAAGCGGTGGCTGATCATCTTGTCGAGAACCTAGTTGATGATGAATATGAACCTTTGAAGACATATTTCCCTGATGAGGAGACAATACATGTTGAGGAATCAGAACAGGTCGAGAAGCCAGGATGGAAACTGTTCTTTGATGGGGCTGCCAATACCAAAGGCGTCGGGATAGGAGCGGTACTTATTTCTGAGACAGGACAACACTACCCTGTTATGGCCCAACTTTATTTCTATTGCACCAATAACATGGATGAATACGAGGTGTGTATCTTGGGCTTGAGGTTGGCTATAGACATGGGTGTCCAGGAAATCTTGGTCATGGGTGACTCGGATCTTCTGGTGCACCAAATTTAGGGAGAATGGGAGACACGAGACTTAAAGCTCATAGTGTATCGGTAATGTTTGCATGAACTTTGTCAATGGTTTCAGTCAATAGACTTTAGGCATATTCCAAGGGTTCATAATGAAGTTGCCGAGCTTTGGCCACTTTGGCGTCAATGTTGCATCATCCAAATAAGGCTTATGTGGACCCGTTGCAGATTCAGGTCCGAGATCAGCATGCTTATTGTAACATGGTAGAAGAAGAACTCGATGGTGAGCCCTAGTTCCATGATATCAAAGAATACCTCAGGATGGGAGTATATCCAACACAGGCCACAGGGGATCAAAAGAGAGCAATTCGGCGCTTGGCAAGCGCATTTTTCTTCAGTGGATGAGTGTTGTACAAAAGAACTCCAGATCTTGGCTTATTGAGATGCATGGATGCTAAGCAGGCTACAGTTATCATGACCTAGGTACACGCGGGAGTTTGTGTACCTCATATGAGTGGATATGTGTTAGCAAAAAAGATCCTTCGAGCAGGTTATTATTGGCTTACTATGGAACGAGATTGTATCAGTTTCGTGCGCAAGTGTCATCAATGCCAGGTACATGGAGATTTGATTCATTCTCCACCATCTGAATTGCATACAATGTCGGCACCATGGCCCTTCGTTGCTTGAGGAATGGATGTCATTGGGCTGATCGAGCCAGCGGCGTCAAATGGACACAAGTTTGTTCTGGTAGCCGTTGATTATTTCACTAAGTGGGTTGAGGTGAAAACTTTCAAATTTGTGACCAAGAAGGCAGTGGTCGATTTCATGCATTCAAATATCATCTGTCGGTTCAGAATCCCAAAGGTAATCATCACGGACAATGGTGCCAATATCAATAGCCATCTGATGTCGGAGACATGTCAGCAGTTTAAGATCATGCACAGCAATTCCACCCCATATCGTCCTAAGGCGAATGGAGCGGTCGAAGCAGCTAATAAGATTATCAAGAAGATACTTCGAAAAATGGTGGAAGGGTCCAAGCAATGGCATGAGAAGTTACCGTTCGCCCTGTTAGGCTACCGCACTACTGTTCGCACTTCAGTAGGGGCGACTCCTTATTCATTGGTATACGGTACGAAGGCAGTAATACCCGCAGAGGTTGAAATACCATCCCTTCGGATTATCGCCGAGGCGGAAATTGACGATGTTGAATGGGTCAAAGCCTGCTTGGAACAATTGAGTTTGATTGATGAAAAGAGATTGGCAGCAGTATGTCACGGACAGTTGTACCAGCAGAGAATGGCAAGAGCATATAACAAGAAAATGCGTCCGCAGAAGTTTGAAGTAGGGCAATTGGTGTTGAGGCATATCCTACCTCATTGGGCTGAGGAAAAAGGAAAGTTCGCCCCCAACTGGCAGGGGCCATTTGTTGTAACCCGAGTGTTGTCCAATAGTGCATTATATCTGACAGATGTGGAAGGAAAATGTGTAGAAATGGCTATCAACTCTGATGCAGTCAAGCGATACTATTTATGATTTCTTTGTCTAATTGTACTTAATTGTATTTGGCATATTTTGAGATTGAAATGACGAAGACATTTTGTTCTGCTATCCAAACACTTTATCCTTTGTTACCCCTTTTGAGCCTTATTTTATTTTCTTTCGTACCCTCTTTCAAAATCAACAACAAAACACGGAAGCAGGAGCAAGGAAAATCAGCGGAGAAAACAAGAAGAATAGTCCAAAAGAAAAGAAAAAAAAGAAAAAAAAAGAAAAGAGAGGAAAAGAGAAGAGAAAAGAAAGAAAAAGAGAAAAGAAAAAAGAAAAGAAAATAAAAAAGAAGAGAAAAGAAAAATGAAGAAAAGAAAAGAAAAGAAAAGAAATGAAAAATGAAGAAAAGAAAAGAGAAGAAAAGAAAGAAAAGAAAAGGGGAAGAACGTAACAACGGAGTAATTCTATGGCCTGAACTACGTTTGACTTGATCTCGAAAGGGTACGTAGGCAGCCTCTCTGAGGTTCAGTCATACCACAACAGAATCCAAAAGTTTCCCAGGAAAGAAACTGGGGCAGAAGTTGTGGTTGTTATGGGGAAATCTGATTCCGAAAGTTATAATTTCAAACCCATGTTGAATTGTTTCGAGCCTTTTATACCCTTCTTTCTAACCCCATCCAAAAGCCTGCATTGCGGTCTAAAGAAAGACCTTCTGATCAATCTTCAGGAAGTGCCAATACGAGCAAGTAAAAGTGATTCATGTCAGGAGCAACACTCCGGTACAAGAAGAAAAATGCTGAAAATGAGAGAGTCTTATTGGTGAAAACCCTCACGGGCACCATAAGGCGACGTGAGTTGAGAGAAATCAAAATGAGAGAGTCTTGTCAGTAAAAACCCTCACGGGCACCATAAGGTGAAGGTGAGTTTTTAGATGGGCAAATGAAACAAGTTTGTGGTTGAAAGCTGCTCAAAACATGGCGGGACAAGCAAGATTTGGGTTTTGGTTGAAAAGCAGGTTATGAAAGAGCCGAACAACAAGAGGGGCAATTGAAAGTTGATTGGTTGGGCAGACTAGGCCGGTTAATACAAAATGCATGGCATGATCAACGGCGCCAGCTGTTCCACTCAGATAAGTCTTCTTCTCCTTCTTCATTACAAAGCATCCGTTTTCGGATTCTCTCTATCCTTAACCCCTGAGGTCATTGCATTTCATTCTCTTGAGGTCTTTCAGTGACAATTCTGTTCAAAATAAAAGGAAGGATGTCAAGGCTAACTGCCAGCTTCCTAGTCTTAAAGCACAACAGGGCCAGAATATATCAAAGATAAAGTAGGACATAAAGGACCACTGGAAGCTTCATCGATGGATTAATCAGATAATTGTGGGGAAGAAGCGAAGTTTCATATAGAGGGGTCAGGAACACAAAAACAACAATACGGGATAGAACACTTGGGTCATCAAAGTCAGGGGGTTGAAATTCGGTCAGAAAGTCGAGGAGGTTCAAGGCAAGTCCAGGGAAGCAGGTCGGAGTAAAGCCCAAGCAGCAAGGACATACCCAGCAAGAATGCCAGCAACTAACCACCATTTTATATTAACAAATTTTTCTTTGGTTGAGACAGGGGCAATAAATTTTCTTTGTTTGATATTTTGAAGTCAGGCGCCCACCTGGAGAACAAGGGAATACATTTTAAGTTTCAGCAGTCAGGCGCCCACCTGGAGAACAAGGGAATACATTTTAAGTTTCAGCAGTCAGGCGCCCACCTGGAGAACAAGGGAATACATTTCAAGTTCAGCAGTCAGGAGCCCACCTAGAGAACAAGAGAATACGTTTCAAGTTCAAAAGTCAGGCGCCCACCTGGAGAACAAGGGAATACATTTCAAGCTCAGCAGTCAGGCGCCCACCTGGAGAACAAGGGAATACGTTTCAAGTTCAGAAGCCAGGCACCCACCTAGAAAATAAAGGAAGTACAATGCAAATTTTTCAAGTTTTTAATATTTGGCAACATAACGCGCCCAGTCATCAAACTGGAGCAGAAAATTTTCTTTGTTTGTCTATTTTATTGAAGTCAAGCGCCCACCTGGAGAATAAGGGAATACATTTCAAGTTCAGAAGTCAAGCGCCCACCTGGAGAACAAGGGAATACATTTCAAGTTTTAGCAGTCAGGCGCCCACCTGGAGAACAAGGGAATACATTTCAAGTAGTCAGGCGCCCACCTGAAAAACAAGGGAAGTACAATTCAAATTTTAGCTTTAAAGTTTTTGATATTGGATAACATGATGTGCCCAGCCACCAAACTGGGGCAGGAAAATTTTCTTTATTTGTCTGTTGCGATCAGGAGCCCACCTGGAGAATAAGGGAATACTTTTCAAGTTCAGCAATCAGGAGCCTACCTGGAAAACAAGGGAATACTCTTCAAAGTCCAGCAATCAGGAGCCCACCTGGAGAACAAGGGAATACTTTTCAAGTTCAACAATCAGGAGCCCGCCTGAAGAATAGAGGCATATAAGCAGTCAAGCATCACTCGAAGGAATGGCAAAACATCAACAACGCAAGAATTCTAGTGGAAAATACCAGTTCAAGGCAACAACACAAGAGCAAGTTTGAAGACATCGATAGGACCCTTTTGTAATTCTTAGATCATAGCTTAGGCTAGCTTCTCTTTATTTTTTACACGGTGTAATAGGGAGGTCAGTGAGCAGTAGCAGCAGCAATAGCAGTGAAATCACAGCTCCAACTACCAAACCTTCCTAAACTACACTGACCTGATTCCTTTTTAGCCAAGGATATGTAGGCAACACCCGAAGCATGGTGCGATCAACTCTTTCAAACATGCTTCACACGAAATATTCAAACGGGCAAAAATCGCTCGTATTTGCTCACTTATCTTTGCCCGAAAACTCTTCATGTTTCCGAGCAAAGAAGGGCAGCTGTGAGCACGTGATTTTTGCTCTATATATGAATTATTCCCAAAATTCAAACAAAATAATTTTTCTTTCATTATTTTACACTTTTGTGAATTTTGTGTTATTTTCTGTTAATTGTTTGCATTTTATTTGTGCATTTTAATTCATATAAAATATATAAAAAATATATTTGGCATTTGCATTTAGGGTTTAATTTCACATTTTAGGATTAAGTTGTTTTTAGAACAAAATATGAAAAAAATGACAAAAGTAATCCATTTTGGCATTTTTTTATTTTGTTAATTGTGAGTTTACTTTTAAATAGGATTTAATCAATTTTGTAGGAATTCATTAGCTTAGTTTTGGCAATAAATTAGGTTTCATGTTTATTCTTTGCATTTTTATAAAAAATTCAAGGAAAATACAAAAATAAAATACAAAAAAATAAAATACAAAAAAAAAAGGAAGAAGAGAAACGAGACTTGAATTTAAAAATAAATTGCAAGAGAAATTGAAGGATAGGTGCTTGGGCCCTTTTTAATCGAAATTCCTTAGGCCCAAATCCCTATCTCTGAAACTCGGACCACCTGAGCCCAAATGTAGCCTTGACCCGGTCCAGCCCCTTCCCCCAACCAAACGACGTCGTTTCAGGGCGCATCAATCCAAGCCGTCAATATTATCTAATCCAACGGCCCTCATCAACCCAAGCAATTAAATAAAATTGTCCGAAATTTAACTCAAAACCCTAAACATATACCCTCTTCCTCGTACCCCCACCCCTTCCCCTGTAATGTCGCCGCCCCACCGTACCTCCGCCCTACCCCCACCGTGCTCTGCCGTCGGAAATCGCTTCACGGCGGCGGCCGGCGTCCTTTTACGCCCAAAAATACACCACAGAACCCTCTCGCCCTCCTCTTTCCAACCCCTAACATAATGCCACCCAAATCTTGGCCAAACATTTCGAATCTTCAATCAAATTTTTCGGCCAAAACACTACTTCATCCAAACTAGCCCAAATTAACACCCTAGGTCCCTCTCCCCCTCCCCTAACCGATTCCCCTACCAATTTACCTCGAATCTGCCCAGAGCATCTCGAATCTTAAATCGAAGTTCCGGTAAAACCCTAGAATTAGTCAGATAAGTTTTCTGTTTCTTTTCTTTCTTTCTTTCTTTCGTCGATTTTGCATGTGTTTTGTTTTTCCATGCATTGTTTGTTTGTGTTTAACTCGATTTTCAGTAATTAGATCTTAATAATTTAGTTTTTGATTAGTTTTTTAGTATTAGTTTAGTTATAATTAGTGCAATCGTTAATTGATATGCTTAGTTGAACACGTGATCATTAACTTTGTAATGTGTTTTATGCTAGATTCTAGTTTCAATTTTTGTTAGGTATTTCTTTGGGTCTGTTTTGATTAATATTTTTGTTAGTTTAAATTAGTTTAATTGATGATTGATCCTTATTTCAGTATTTTGGTCCAGTAATTCAGACCTTAGGTTTGTTAGTCATAACTGGTAGATTTCAATAATTTTTATGGGGGTTCAGGGGTATTTGGTTAATTAGGGTGGGGCGGGAATGATGAATAACACATTAGAATATCCTAGACTCTTCTAGAATAAGGAGTTTAGTGCATATTTTTACAACTTAGGGGGTAGCTTGAGTAACAAGTTAGGAAGTAAGGGACTAAATGGAAAATAAATGGGGGACTAGGATGGAAAACTGAAAATCTAAAGTTGCACCTCTTGGTGCCTATAAAATGGCATTGACATGCGTTGAATAACAAGTTTTTGAACCTCTGAAAATTCCCCCTACTTTCCACCAGTCTTTTTAGCTAAAATTTTAAATTCAAAATCTTTCCTAGATCTAAAAATCACAGAAACAACAGAAAACCTCCAAAAAATCCAAAAAAAAAATTGTACATTGATCTTCCTTAATCATTTTTGAAGTTTAGCTCTTAATTCAATCGGTTAGCTCATTTATCATCAAAATTAGCTTAGGTTTCTCTATTTCTGTTCTGTACGTAAAGATTTGATGCAATTGAAGGTATTTGGGGTTTATGCGAGTTGTTCCTAGGTGCTTTTGACTATTGAGAGTGTTCTGTAATTTCCTAGTTCAATTTCGAGTGAACTTGAGGTCAAACAAGCCCGTTTTTGCTCAATTTGTTGCTGTTGCACTTCTGAGTTCATTCCTGGGTTTATTGAGAAGTTGTTTGGGTCAAAAATTACTTCTATTGTTGCTGGCTATGACTGCTATTTGGAACTGCTTGCCGACTTTTCACTTTTCATTTCATTTGGTGTAACTCCAGGTACACTGTTGGTCCACTCCTTGATGTACATGAACACTTTTAGATCAAGTAATGAAGCATTTTACTCCATGATTCTGCCTCTATGTCTCATTATTTAGCTTAATATGTAGCTGTTTTCATTTGAAGTGTTAGATAAGAATATGTACACTAATTAGGACTATTTAGATTTGTTGTAATTAAATTGAAGGGACTGTATAATTTGGACTGCTGGCATACTATTATAAACTATTAGAACTTAGGTCTACTTTTAAACTTGTTAATTTTGTTCGTACTTAATCCCTGAGTACTTGAACGGATGGGAATGACTCTCAAATTTAGCTACCATGTGCTAGGTCAAACCTATTATCACTGAAATCAATTTCGAAACGGCTTTGTCACGACCCCAAACACGATCGTGATGGCGCCCAACATAACTGCTAGGCAAGCCCGACCAATTCACTCTCAACTCGAGCATAAATCTCAAAACCATTTCTTTGAAAATCGTTAACAGCGTTTAAACTAGAAGTCTAACTGATAGATAGAAATAAATCTGAAAATCAACAATACT